>VOQJ01034494.1:70025-86917 GCA_015052665.1 Apistogramma diplotaenia | reverse complement strand
GTAATTATTGTCTGTACATTGGAATAATAAATCCCTGTGTGTTTTGCTGTATGTGCAATGGCAGAAATACCAGCCGTACCCCTTTTAAAAAACACAAGCTCACTTTAATTCCAGGACTTAAAACAGATCATCGTCGCTGTGTTCGTGTGTACCCAAGTCGGCGTGGAGCTGCAGCCACGGCGACTCAAACATACGGACTGGAAACGAGCCAATTCAGCTAGTCTGACTCCATCAATCAACAAGGCAGAAGCTTTAAAAAGTAGCTCTCCTGTTTAATCTGTGCAAACAGAATTTAAAAAAAAAAGGTCCCCCTCATGACCCGTGGTTGTCAAACGGTTGCTGACTGCTTTACAGGCCTGTGTGAGTGAGAACACCGCAAACTCTCAGAAGAAGGTGATCAAGCCAGTCCTTAAAATATCTGGAGCCATTTACAAGCTAAGGCCGACGCTGACATGCTGAAAATTTAAAACAAAATCTTTATTTAACTGTGACAAATCTCCATGTGGATTGGCAGCATCAACAAACTCTATTTCATTTATACAGTATGTTTCTATGTGCAGTGCGACTGGAAAAGTGTCTCGTCTCCAACAACGTGAAAAGACCACTGAGAAAAAAAACACATTTTACCAGGCAAAGACGAAACTTTGAGTTAATAAATTTTACCAATAAGTCCAAATTCTGAGATACCCAACAAAAAACTTTGAGATAATAAAACAAAATTAACTTTTTTCCCCCATTAGTGGAAACGAGCTTCCATAGAAAACCCTGAATCAGTATATTAAAAAAAAAATAGATATTTCTGAACCTTGGGCCAAAATGCTCTCAGACCATCATGGCAGCATCAGGATACTTAATATGAAGTTGTGAGTTTAAAGTGCACATTATTTTAAAAAAACATTATCCTCGAGCTCAGAGGCTTTGATCTGCATGGCTTCATCATTTTTATTCTGCCCAAAATTCAGAAATTAAACATTTAAAAAGAATAAATATGAGACCTGATCAAAGACAAAGCGCATTTAAAAAAAATACACAGGCACAATCAAACTGCCGTTTGACTCAAGTAAACAAAGGAATCTCTGAGATGAATCAATTTTGGAGACAAACACACATTCACTTCAGAAACCGCATTTATACTCATGAGTGCAGGAGCCACGGCTGCGCACACGACTTTATAACGCAGCCCTGAACCTGAAGCTCTCAGGACTCAGTAACCCACTCACTCATTCATTCATTCATTCATTCGTTCATCAGCTGACAGCACAGTCTGGGCGTCTCCGGGCCCCGAGCCGCCGTTGGCCGCATGAGGTTGAATTACAATCGGTGCGTTCTCCCCTGAAGAAGGTAAAGGAAACAAGTGATGAGCCTCAGTAGGAAAAAAAAGAAAAAATACAGAGGCAGGGGCAACAGCTCACAGGTGATCCTTCATATAAATGGTGTAATGCAATTAAGCAAACAAACAAACAAGTCCATCCTTAAGACAGTTACAGTGAAATACACGTATCCAGATGATGCAGCAGAGCTGGAGCTACAACAAAACAACAGGTTAGGACAGAATAAGCAAATCTCACTGCAGCTGTATTTGCTGCTTGCATAAAGACCAGCAATGGATGTATATGGTTAAGAACTATGAGGTGCCTTCTCATACACACCTTTTCTTAACCACATAAAACCAAAGTGTGGCTCCGCTCCCATTCATGTCCCATTCTGAACACCAAGACCATATTCATGTGCAATTTCGGCACTTTAGTAGAATTCCTGGTTTTCTGATGTTAAGTGTTAAGGAAGATAAATCTTTTAGGCAATCGTGTTAAGGAATTAATGCAAGAACAAAATATTAGCATGTGATTTGGAACGCCTGCTGTGTTAGGAGCTGGTCAAAATAGATTCTTCCACAGTGAAACACTGCGTCAGGATCTGGCAGGTGAGTCGAGCAGCACAGAGCAGCAGGGCGCTGACGACAGGTGAGTGTTACCTGAACAGGGAAAAACACTTTACCTGAAGGGAGAGCAGCATCGCTAGAGTTCGGCTGAACAACTATTACAGGATGTTCTGCTGTAAAAACAGAATTCAACACTTTGAAAACCCACAGTTTCCTAACAACATCCCCTCAGCTGCTTTCGCCTCGGCTTGAAACGCACAGAGAAGACAGCGTTCGGAGGTAAGTTACAAATACAGAGATGAAAATGAAATAGGGAGCAGATTATATCATCTTTTTCAAGTTTGCTCAGTAAAAAATAAAACAGATTCACAGATTTGTGAGATGGTCACGGTGCAAATGCACAGGTTTTAAAGTGCTCAGCCCTGTTATCAGCACAGGAACATAATAAACTATCAGTGACTCAGCAGTCGTCCATTTGGTTTTCAGTTTTGTGCACCATAATATCTTCCTATAATCAATCCTAGACTTCAAGACTTCCTCACCTGCATCCTGCTCTCTGATCTGCGCCTCCAGGTCTTCGGGGTCCATGTATGCACAATCGTCCTCGTCTGATCCTTTGCACTTGCCACAGCAGAAACAGCAGCAGCAGAAGCAGCAGCAGCAGGTGAAAATGGTGCAGCACACAAACAGGGCCTACAAGAAAATGAGTGTGATCATTACATTCACTTTGGTTTAAATACACATCTGAACACAGTACACAACCACTTGGTTTCACCTTTGAAACTACGTCTCATTGCCTCTCACCTTGAACCAGCACTTTGACATGAGGAAGTAATATTTGACTCCGTCGTCCCCAAACTGCTCAGCCAAAGAGAGACCCATGGATCCATACTGATCGTAGATAGCACGCTTGTTTTCATCACTGAGGATTGTGTTAGCATTGTTGATTTCCTTAAATTTCTCAGCAGCTTCGGGGTTATCTGGGTTCTTATCAGGGTGATGCCTCAGTGCCAATTTCCTGGTTTAGAAAAGAAAAAATAAAGCAAGTTAGAGTGAGAACTGAGATTAATTTCCTTTAATTAAATAAATGATCAGGACTGATAATCTAATCAATTGAATGTTTGGTATTTAAATTGTGATTATTTTTGCTTTAATAGAGTTAGTATATTTCCAATGCTGGAAGTTGTTTTTCTCAGCTAATATGACCCTCGAAATATTACCCAAAATGCACTTCTTGAAGTTTCCCCCAGTGAAATCTGATAGAACAGATAAAGCATCAACAGTACCAGTACTTGTTACTGTTACACTACATCACAGATTTTATATTAGTTGAATTTTGTTTTGAAACTACAATATGTCCATTGATTTTAATGCTTAAAGTTTGTCACAGGAAAAAAGTTCTGAACAAACTGTAAATGTCTTTTTCTAACCCTGAAATTTAATGTGGCCATCTACTGTACCTATAAAGCCCGAGGGCTCAAAAATGCTGGAAGAAAAAACATTTTTATAAGAAGAAAGGACAAAAGTAGAGCAAAAAAAGGCTGAAATGGCTCAGAGATGTGCAGGAGGGGGACAGCAGATAGCAGATGGAGCTGTCCAGGCAGGAGAAAAAGAGGAAGACCATGGATATAGTGAAGAAGAACATGCAGAGTGTTGGTGTGACAAAGGAGGATGCTGGGAAGTGAGATGGAAGCACATGATCGGCTGTGGCGACGCCTAAAGGGAGCAGCTGAAAGAAGAAGACGAAAGCATGAGAACAAAATATTTCTCTTCTCTTAGCTGCTGACGTTTCTTTATGGATTTGCTCAGTTGTTAATGTTTTGTTAATGGCACAAATCAATTAATCGTTTACAACAGTTTGACTAAAATCACCATAAATCTATGAAACTGTGATGTTATTCTACTGTAACAACAGCATGATTAACCAGCGTCAGGAAAATGTATTTATTAGTTACTGCAGCTCAGAAGCGAAAGGGAAAGTCACACCTGTAGGCTCGTTTTATTTCATCAGGAGATGCTCCTTTCTCCACGCCCAGCACTTTGTACAAACTCTCTCCTGCTGTTGACATTTTCCTCTGTGCTCTGCTTGGATCCTCCATGCTTCAGGATGTAGTTTCTGTAACACAAACACCATTTCGATGCGTTCCTGAAGGGTGCGGTGCAGACAGATTAGGAAAGTAACTTCAATGGGTCAAAAATTTGGCAAAAAGAAAAGAAAAAAGCAGAATCTTAAGGCTCTGATGGACAGTAAGCTCGGCAAGTAAGTGCACAAGTAAAATATACAAATTTAAATAGAATCCGATCATTACACACCCAAATGTTACACAAGTTAGCCTGGTTATTTGAAGGACAATGAATCCCCTGAATGAACAAATGTATATCACCCCTAACTTTCATATTAGCCTGTGTACTACAGCAGCAAAACGGAATACTTTAAATTCAATGTCTGACTGCTGATGTTTGTGTGTGTGTTTATGCCTAGTTGCTTGTGAGGTTCACTAGGGGGTTATTTACGAAATAAGGAAATGATTCTGCATTATTGTTCTTACTCTGTATTCTACATTATAATCAATCGAACCCTTTTTGGTCCCTTAAAATATCTTTATAGAGCTGCTAGGTTGCATTTGTCGTCATTTCTGATGCTCTCTTGACCAAGACACTTTGAACCTCAATGAGACTTTTTACCTGGATAATTAAAAGATATATATAAAAGTTGCTCTGCCAAAAACTCACTGTAGCTTTGACCGTGTGAGGGAAATGCTCTTTAGGGCTCAAAATGTCACCTATGAGAGAGACACGTTTGACAGATTACAGGTAAACGAGGCATTCAGAACCGTTTAAATACCGGCGATCAGTTTTTGGCAGGGCAGGCTGTGCAACTATGGCTTACTGATTAAAACACTGGCTCTAATATTTAACTAGTTTCACTAAACTTTACGTGAACGCCTGCGGGGTCCGACTGCTGACTGACGCGGATACGTGCAGCAGGGCGGCGCGAGGAACAAGTTCAGGCTGACTTACCGGATAAATAAATATGTCCGCTGTTTCCCGTCGAATCATAGAGTCCGAAAGTTGTCCGCTGGCTAATTTATCGCATATTCATTGAAATAAAATGTTACACGACGTTTTTGTGTTAAATTTGTCTTCTCATGAGCTGGAGGGAAGTTCAGCGAGGACCCGCAGCAGAGAAGCCGGAAGTTTGAGGATTAAAAAAAAAAAAAAAACGTCAAAGAACTTTATTCACACAAGTCTGCACAGTCGCCTCTAAAAGTGTTTTAATTCATTCATTTAATTTGAATTAATAAATATAAAGTCCATCTCACATAAAATCCGATACCGTGCCAGAGTTATTACATTTTGGTATTTCCTATTTATTTATTTATTTGTTTGTTTATTTAAAATATGGAGTGGGATATATGAGGGTGGAGCAGGACATGTATGAGTGATTAAGTGTGCGTTACGAGTGACAGATGGGTGGAGAAGTGTCTGGGGTTATTTTTGACAGTAGGATCGCAGCCAGAGTGAAAGTGAAGGTTCACAAGATGTCAATGAGACCTGCTATGATGGAGGAGGTTCACACACTGGGTTGGTGCGGCAGACAGAGGATGATGTTGATGGGATGGAGGCAGGTGATTTGTTGTGGCAGTTGAAAGAAGAAGATGGAGGGATGTTGTCAGGGGCAAAATTTAGGATGAAATTTGACCAAACTGGCAAAGATTACAGCTATTAACTTTCAATTTTATTTTAGTTCATTTTGTAAGTTCACAAAATTTCACCCACGCAACCTACTTGTTCGTTGAGGTGTTTTTTTCACAACAAGCTATAACTGTGGATCATGCACTGAAATGAATGATGTGTGACTGTTGTATATTTCTGTAATTACAGCAACTACTACTATACTACTAGTAAACAATTTGAAAGGTGAGAAACCTCTTTAATGAATAGTAGATAGAAACAGAATAGTAACAAAGCTGGTAATTTGAACATTAAACTGAACAAAAAATGAAAAACACTGATTTTGTCAATTTTATTGGCAAATAAAGAATATTCTAAACGAATTATACAATGTTTTTGGCACATTTTAAAGCCAGTGCTTTTCTATTATAGTATGCGTTCGTCACTGTGTTTGCTCATTCTGTGGAATCACACTAACGACAATTTTCCCCATGTTTCTGTTGGCCTCCATGTGCCTGTGAGCTTCTGCAATGTCGTCCAGACTGAAAGTGCTGTCAATCACTGGCCTCAGAGTGGCAGTCTGTTCTGAGAAATGTGGCAGCACTCTGCCTGTAAAAGCCTTCACCAGGTCTGCTTTGTACTGTGGAAGGAAAACGCAAAGCAACAATCAGGTCCAGCTGCAGACTTCTAAATGCAAGAGATGTGTGAAAGCTACCATAAGCAAACTGCCTCATTTTGGAAACCCACACGCAGATTCAAGGGTCGCTTCTATTTTCAGTTCTCACCTGAAGGCTGCGCGAGCGGAGGAGACTAGCGAGCAAGTGGCCTCGCTTGGAGAGCAGCTTGCCGAGCAGATCTCCCTCCACCGCCCTCCCTCCCATGGTGCCGTACAGCACCCACCTGCCATCGATGGCTAAGGAGCTCACATTTTGCTCCCAGTTGCGCCCACCGATGCAGTCAAGGATCACGTTTGCTCCCTTGCCTGTGAAATCACAGATTTTACTTTCACAAGTGAATGCAGCATTTTCACCACAAACATTCTGACTAGCGGCATAATCAAAATCAAAATTATTTTGATGAATCAAAATAACCCTGAAAAGATCCACTGTTACTGACTGTAATTGCAGAAACCCTCACTTCCCTTCCATTTACTCAGCCACATGAAGCCACATGTTTTGACTTGCTTCTTCAGTAGAAATTAATTAACCAAGGATTTGTTATGGCGTTGTTTACCACAGGTCTTTGGTATGCTTTTATATTCATAAGAAACAGTTGAAGCACCGATTAGTACAGCAATTGAAAGGATTAAACTTCTATATAAAGCTTGTGAAACAAGGGTTGTTTGATAGCAATAAGACATATTAAAAACCAATAAAATCATTACAGATCATCAGCACCGTCGCCTGCAGCAAAATGAACTGCCTGTCTCACTGCATAATTCACCTCCTGTGAAGTCATGAACTCCTTGAGCGAAGCTCTCATCTTTGTAGTTAAATCCAGCTGCTGCGCCCAGTTTCTCAGCGAGCTTCAGTTTTTCTGGGCTCCCTGCAGTGACAACAGGCACAGCCCCAAACAGACGAACCAGCTGAACAGCAGCTGTTCCAACACCACTGGCACCAGCATGAACCAGCACCACCTCGCCCTCCTTCACCTGAGCTGGAGCAGAGAAGACAGAAGGCAAGTGCAGAATTTGCAGCAAATCAGGCATTGACCTCTTGTTATTTCAAGAATTAGCTCTTGTAAACCTACAAAGTGCTGTGACTGTGACATTATGGAAGCAGAATATTTTAACTGCATTATTTAATCTTTATCATATTTATCAATTTAAAACATATAAAGTAAGAAAACTGAAAGGTTTCCCATAAATGTTTGTCATACCGATAAAATCCAGCAGTTGAAAAGCAGTAAGCCAGGCCTCTGGGATTCCAGCAGCCTGACACAGTGAGAGATTAGAGGGAACAGGCATGAGAAGCTCCTCAGCCACAGACACATATTCTGCATATCCTCCTCCGCAGAGCAAAGCCATAACCCGGTCATCTGATTTCCACTGCCTTTTCACCCCCGGGCCCAGGGTGTGGACAGTACCAGCTACCTCCAGGCCTATGATGTCGCTCTCACCAGCAGGAGGTGGGTACAGGCCTCTTCTCTATGGAAAATGTAAGAGAATTGTTTGTAGACCAGTGTTATACAAAATTTGATATAATTCAGAATTGTGCCAATTGCATTCAAATGAATGGACATTTCCAGCAGATAATATCTCTGTTATGCTCTGTAAGCTGTTTGCTATAATATATTGTACCTGCAACAGGTCTGCTCTGTTGAGGGCAGCTGCATGAACTTTAATCAGGACTTCTCCTGCTTTAGGCTGTGGTCTGGGAATACCTCGCAGCAGCAAATTTTCCGGTCCTCCAGGTACATCAACACACACTGCCCGCATCATCTTGGCAACGGTAATGTAACGCTTGTACCAGACCTAGAAACCAGAGTAGAAAATAGAGCAGGTCTATACCTTTTTGACCTGCAAGTGGTATGCCAAATGCAACAAGAGAACAACTTTATGGAGGCTTTAATTTAATGTTTATACACTCACTGTCTGGTAGGTATTGCTGAGTAAAAATCTTCCAGGTTGCAGGATGTGATGCATTAGATTAACCTGTGCAGGGGCAGCTGTTGTGTGAGTGACAGAAAAGGGAAATATTAAGAAGTTAGAGCACCAATTCTTAAAGAAAATGTATCACCATTTAAACTACTACTACTTATAATACAGCAGAATATCACAATGACTTAAGTGTTTTTGCATGTCCCCATATATGTTTAAGCTCTCTATATAAAAAGACAAACATTCTTCAGTTTTGTTTCTATTATTGAAGTCCAGAAATCACCATATCTGGTGTGAAACCTAATGCTGTGGTCTATGTGCCTCTACCCAGGTTATTTGCATATAATACCCTCTTTTAGGAATTGGTTATCTCAGTGACTTTTTTGTTTGTTTATTGCATTGTGGGTAGGTGCAGAGCACTCGAAACCCATCTGGAGATCAAGTGGTTCACACTACCGCTTTCACTTTTGGAGGTGGGTATTGGTGAAAACTATACACTTCAGTAGTGTCACCTTCTTATACCTCCCTTGAGTTCCTGAGAGCATCTTATATCTATAAACTGGTACATGAAACAAAAACTGTGTAAACCACAACAGTGAAAAATGCTGATCATCTGAATTCGGTTGATGTAGACAAATCAAAATTATTTAGCAGAACAGAGAGTGGAAGGATGGAGAGGAGATGTTGGAAAAACGGAGAACAGAAAGCAAGATTAGTAAACTTAAGTTCCACTATTACATTAGACTATGATGACCATTTCCGTAATGCGCATGCGCTATACTGCCTACACCAGACTTCTGTATCCTTACATTATTTCCGTGGACCCCGTCTATTTGATTAAACCACCTAAATCGACAGACCTGATTGATTAAGCTGTATTACATGCAGGAGTACAACAAGGTAAGCAGCAGCTTGTTAATATAAAGAGTGAATATTTCATTATGGAAGTGTAAATTTTACCAAATCACTCCAGAGAATAAACTTACCGGCCAACGATGTCAACAGCTGATCAACTCTGAAGTAACTGTGTGAGTTTCAGGGAAGTTTTGTTGTACCATCTTCGAGCCTGGACCTAAGTTTGGCGCGGGAGGGATCAAACTCCAGAGGGGCTGGCTTTGGTCTTGTTAAAGGGGCACTGCAAGGATCTGCGCTTTTTTTTTCTCATTACAATCAGGACACTTATTTTTTAAAAACTTGTATAATGACGCATATACTTAATGTTTTATAGACAAATTTAATAACCTAGGGCTATGTTAATTTTGTTGTAATGTTGTATTATTTTATTCTGTTTTTTTCATGTTTTGCGTGCTGTAAATAAACAAAGTGTATCTCGTGTCATTATGTTCCTGCCGGTCACACTCTTAAGGATGCAAATGTTCATTTACATTTTTAATGTGAATCCAACAATACATTTTTCTTCATTGCTTGAAAATATGCACAAGCTGCCAAAGCCCAGGGTTCTATCATCATAGAATCATAATAAATACAATAAGTAAATAAATAAAGCATAAAGACAGTTTACTTTTAAACAAGATGGGATTTTTCCCCCTTATTGTTTAAAACCATCAAAACAGTTAAAAGATTGTCCAAATTTGAGGAACACCAAAACAATAAATCCAGCAAACTAGTGAAAATTAGACCAGCATGTATTAATATATACATTAGCTGGGATAATAGATAATCTAATTAAAAAAATAATTTTACACTGTAAATTTTAAGTTGGATACATTTTACAAGAAAACTAAGTTATGTTTATCTGGCTCAACCCAATCCAAGTCTCCAGTAGTATCCATTTGCACAATCGTTAGATTAAAACATCGCTACCTATGATGTAGGACAGGCATGTCAAACTCGGAGCCCGATTCCGGCCACGCCCCTACTTCCGGCCGAGAATTGGCGTTAAAAATATGGTACAAATAGGCCCTTCAAGTTACTTTTTTGACATTCCACTTCCTCCTCCAGTTAAGAGGGTTGAGCGGAATGTCAAAAAAGTAACTTAAAGGGCCTATTTGTACCATATTTTTAACGCCAATTCACAGCCGGAAGTACGGGGCGTGGCTGGACGCGGCCCGCGGGCTGCGAGTTTGACATGCATGATGTAGGAAATTATCTCCCAAAATGTAGAACTATGTACTTTCAATAAATATTTTTATTGTGATTAGAAATAGTACAGCACCTTTACCACAATGGTAAGAAGCTGTAAATAGTGAACTGTGGTAAATCATAAAATCAGAATTACTTTACACAATCATGTTTTATTAGTTGTGTAATGTGCAAGAAACCCCGTGACTGTACTGAAATTGAATCTCTAAGGAATGTGTTGAACAATCACTGCACACTTGCACTGACCAACAGCCTCTTTCACTAGACACTTTACAATGGGCTATTATATTACATACGCTGAGACAGCCATGGCAGCAAATACACCTGTTTGACTGCACTCAATGGAAAAGTGCACAAAAAATTTAATTAAATCAGGTAACAAATTTTATATTTTTGGTTGAATTTAAATACAAAAATCTGAGCTCATAAATGCTTTCCTTCCTCTAGTTCTTGGATATAATGGCGCAAATCTGTAGAAGACCTGAACTTCAAGGAGTGCTGAGAGTGCTGAACCAAAAGGAGGACCGAGATCTGCAGCGTAAACTAAACATGTTGGACAAACAGCACAGATACACCCGGAAAATGCTTCAGCAGAGAAGGGACAAACTGATACATGAAACAAGACGAGTGGCGATGGTAAAAGTCTGCGAACCAAAAGCTACACTCAGCACTGCTCTGAAAGAAATTGACGAGCACAAAAACACAGAGACACACTTCTGCCGGGGGATTTCAACATCTCATGGAAGACTGCGTTCTAGCAGCTCCTACGAAGGATCTAATCTCGTGGAGCCGGGCCGGTCCGTATCGGCGCCACCACTGTCAATCAAACCCACAAGTTCAGTGAGACACAGAGGCAACGTGCAGAGCAACCTGTCGCTTATGCAGATGAAAAAGATTGCAACTATTGACTCAATATCAGAAAAAGAACTGGCCAGGCAACAGCAGAAAGCCCAAGAGGAAATCAAGAGGCTGAGGCTGCTTCAGAGAGAAACTTTACACAATAGGGTGACGGCATTTATAGAGAACTTGAAAGATAAAGACCGCATGGATGAAGTTATGGAACCTCCATAGAGGAACTTGAAAGTTTGGAGACTTTATTCTCTCGCAACTCAGTGCCTTAAACATAAAATCTGGAGGTGTTCATCACAAGCAATGAGTATGTACATTATTATTTTATCAATGCAACAACAAAGCTAACTTTATACATATTACTTAATAAACTAAACAATGTTTCCCATTTTCTTCATGGTTAGTAAAGATTTGTGCACAGGAATCTCCAAAAGTAAACTGCGGTTTTTCGTCCACTCTGGAGAATTAGGAAGCTCCTTGTCTGCAACAAAAACCAAAAGGAAATCCTCATTAAACAACATTATCATACTCTAACTCTTTTGTGCATGTCTTTAATAAAAACATCAGTAATGGGCCATGTACGTATTACACCTACAGGAGCTGCTCAGCCATGGAAACCCATGCAATGAAGCTCCTGGCACACAGTTTTTGTCCTGATGTTAATGCCACAGGAGGTTTGATCTCTGCAGTTATTGGATCTGCAGAGCACTATTGCCTCACCCCTCTGTGCCTCACCACCTTGTGGCAGAGTTACTGTGGTTCCTGAACACTTCCACATTTGCAATAATACCACTTAAAGTTCTCGAATGTCTAGGAGGGGTGACATTTCACGAACTGACTTAACCCAATGGTGGCACTCTATTTCAGTACCACGCTCAAATTTAGTGAGCTCTTTACAGTGACCCATTCCTTCACAGATAAAGGCTGCATGATTTTCCACACCTGAGACAGTGAGACTGAAAACACCTGAATTCAAAGATTAAGAGCGTGTTTAAAACAAAAATAAATATCCTACCTTCACTTTCAAAGTGGACTCGTGTGGGTAGACACCTGGTGTGATCTGTGTAGTCCAGTGTGCAGAGGACAGCCGTCTTTTCTCTTGGCACAGTGAACAACAGCACCAGTATTGAACACAAAACATTACTCTCCATCACCTCAACCGACTTATGTTGCTCCTATAAAGAAAAAGCAGAAAAGTGTCAAACACATAGGAATTCTTCATGTGAAAGCACTGTACACTATTGATTATTATAGTAATCAAGTATTCTATTGATTATTCCATCGATTAACAGACAGAGCGGTACTGAACCGGGGTCTTTCTAGTACCGAGCTAGTGCTAATGGCAGTGCTCGCTAGCTAACAGCTGAAGTAAAGAAAATAACAGCTGGAACTCTCAGCACAGTGAGCACAGCACACACACATTCGGTAGAAAGCAGTAGAAGTGTTGAAAAACGTGTCAGCGATTAAAGTGTTAAAGGGAATCCATCGCAGCGACGAAGAACGTTTTAGAATCTGAAGGGTGTTTTTTCCAAGTCCTGATCCACAGTCCAGTCCAGCAGGTGGCAGTAAATTCTGCTCTAAGCTGGTTAAACCCACAAGAAGAATACCAAGAACTTTAATGCTGCTAATGCGGGTGAAACGCTCTGCCTACACCAGGGATGGACAACTCCAGGCCTTGAGGGCCGGTGTCCTGCAGGTTTTACATGTGTTCCTGATCCAACACACCTGAATCACCTCCTCAGTATGCAGTCAAGCTCTCCAGAGTCCTGCTAATGACTTCTATATGTGATTCAGCTGTGTTGGATCAGGAACACATGTAAAACCTGCAGGACACCAGCCCTTGAGGCCTGGAGTTGTCCATTCCTGGCCTACACGGAGTAACAGATTAGCGCTGTAGTGACCCCTTGTGGCAAGAAAGCAGCTGACAGTAGTTTTAATTCTGTAGCAGAACAGCATTATCTTGGTGATGCCATAGCTGACATTTTGTGAAATATTTAAAAAAGTAAAGTCTGGCACCTTAACGAGCCTCAGCTGCTGCTTGCGACCTGCAAAGGCGTTGAGATGCTGACTGAGTGTGTCCAGAAACGCCCTCATGTCTGTCTGCATGTTGTTCTGTTCAGCAAGGCTGCTTAGAGGGATAAAGGGAGGGATGTTGTGGCGACTAATCTTCACCGTTGGCTTCAGATCAATTTCCAGGTTGAACGTTTCTAATAAGACGTCCTCATAGGATGTTGCGATAGATACACACACTCCTTTACCCTTGTCAGTCTTTATGGTGTCATACCCACCTGGTGATATTGGCAAATAAAACAGGGCGGGACAAAAAAGAAGATTAAAACAGACGAGTAAAGATCTGAGAAGCATTAACACACACTCAAAAGCATCAATGAAAACATCTCCACGTGACTAACAAAGCGTCTCGGCTGATACCAATGAGGTGATGAGCATGTAGAAGATCTTTCAGCTCAGTATGTCTGGCCATCAGCTGCAAAAGTTTTGATTTCTCAGAGTCTTCTTCCATGTTCTCCCCTTCTTCATCTGCACATTGTTTGTTCATGGACGATCTCAGTCTCTGGAGGTCCTGTAACAGGAAAGTGTAACCACATGTGAAGCTGCTTTAATCTCTTTAATCTTAAGCGTGAGCATCATACGAGTGCAACACTATCACATAGGGTTTGGCACTGCTGTCTCACACCAAAAAAAACCAAACACACAAAAAGATCTGGCATTTCTCTCTGTTGGTATGGGTGCCCTCCCACAGTTCAAAGATATACAGGTTACATAATTAGCACCTGTCACTCTGCACAGGTGACCTAAAGCCCAGCTGGTACAGCATCTTTAAGACCCATACTTGTAACTGGTAAAATAAAACATTTTGGTCCACATTTTTTCCCCTTCAAACACATGAAACACAAAAGATTTCCTGAACATCCTGAACACTATGCATAGTTATTTATGAGTCCTTACTAAGATAATATGACAATATTTTTTTAATGCAACAAGTCCTGGATTAACTACATGTTTACACTCCACCCCACCCTGCTAGAACTGGTTTTTGTGTTTGTGGTGTTTAAAACACCAGTTCCCAGAAGAGTGCCCTGTGATGGACAAGTTATGCAACGCCAACACTTGTAACATGGTTGAAAGGAGTTTCTAAATAAACACTGTTACTGATGTACCAGCCAGGCTCAAATGTCCTAATTCCACAAGAATAAGCGGTCATATGATTTCCACTTTTTTCCTCCTTTTTGAAAATCGGTTAATACTGTAAGTTTACAAAAGGTGCATGTTTTGTTTCTAATAGGAAAATAAATAACTCACAATGAAATTCTGTTGACCACAATGATGAAAAACTCATAGAGTACTGTACAAAAGTCTTTAGCCACCCCTCATTGCTTTTTCCTTATTTTGCGAGAAAATGGGAAATAAGAGCAGAGATTTGTTGAAATGTTGGACATACATGGAAATACAGCATATAAGGCATCATTTTAATGAGCTCGAAAGTCAGTATTTGGTATGACCACCTTTGTTCTTTAGCACAGTCTGAACTGTCAGATACAAAGTTCTTCTTTGGATGTTGGGTGCCTTTTGTTTTGTTCTCTGTCAAGATGATCCCACACTGCTTCAATGACATTGAGGTCTAGGCTCTGGGGAGGCCAGTCCATGTGTTTCTCTATCCAGGTGCACTTTTAGGGCATCGGCAGTGTGTTGGAATCATCGCCATGCTGAAAAATGCTATTTAGATGGACTCCAGATGGTATTACGTGGTGGATCTTACATAATTCCATCCATTTTGAAAAGATCCCCAACACCACTGGCTGAAACACAGCCCCAAACCATGACATCATGTTCATGTTTTTGTAAGTCACAGCTCAGTGTTAAGTGGCTTAACAAACAAAAACACACTATAAAAACTGTAATATAGAAAATCAAAGATTGACAAAGCAACGGCTATCCAGAGAAAAACTTTTAATAAGAGCTTCAGGATGCCTCAAGAACGTTTGCTCAAAACCACTTTAAAAATTACAAGAAAGTCTGGCTCCTTGAAAGCAAAAAATAAAGGAATGAAGGGTGGCTCAAACTTTAGCACGCTGTATGTAAACTATTCCTGCTCATAGCTGGATAATGTAATCATAGCATAAAGTGTATGGTTAAAGACTATAAATACGCCTTTCTTTTGTCACATGCAATGTGTAAATATTTGATTGCACAAGGAGCTTCCGCCACCGTGAGTCACCAAACCTTGTGTATCTGTATCTGTGCCTTCAGCTGCTCTCTCTGGATCCTCAGCGCTTCAACTTTAGCCTTCAGCTCATTTACACGGCTCTGCTGCCGAGGCTGACTTTTACGACTCCGAGCTTGAACTTCCAGCAGGCTCAGGTGACTCAAAACACCTGTGGATAAAACATACTTTTACTAACTCCTGAAGGATACAAACAGTGGGCTAATAAACATTAGCCCATAGCATTAGCGGGCTAACAAACTTTGCATCACGATAAGGTTCTTTATAAGCTAGCCAGCGCTGTCGCTCAGCTAGTTAATGGCCCTCACTCCGGGGTACCTTTCGCGGTTGTTCCCTCCATGTTTCGTGACTCTTCTCCTTTATTTTTCTGTACGCACTTGGTCCAATGTAAACATCCACTCCACTGCAAGTTTTTGATTTTGGCGGCTGTTGCGTCAGTAGCAGCCACACCGCCCACGTCTGGAACCCGGAAGAAATTTCAAAACAGTTTGCGATCACATGGAGCGAAAGATTAGCAAGGTATGTGTACTCTACACATTTTGAACACAACGCAAGTTTACGCGCGCAAGAATGACCACATTTAGAAAACATGATCAACCCGATTTTTATAAACATCGTAATTTCATTAATGGAAATCCCTTTCTCAAGTATGTTTTAACTAACGTAGTGCTCTTGAACGCCTCAGGCATGGTGCTGCTGACACTGTCACCCTGTGCAAAGGTGAGCTTGTTCAATGCTATTTTACCTGTTCATGTCTCTATCACCACGCTCTCTCCTCTCACGTATGCCTCCTCATTTCCCATCCTATCCAATTAATTTATACAGGTACTGTGAGAGACTTGAGAGGCGCGGGGTCAATTAAAGAGTAGTTATGTATAAGTAAAGTATCAAAGCTACAGCAACAGTGCTGTACATCCTACACCACGCTTTGCTGTAGTATTTAACAGCGAGGTTTTAGTCACCGTGGTCTGTTTTGTGTCTCCCATGTGGGGTTGGAGGTGTGCAAAGATAGTTTGAAAACATATTAATAATTACTCTGGTAGATATTATGTTCTCATTTGATCCATTTTCATGTGCATGTAAATCAAAACGGGACACCTAAGGCTGTCCCTTTGGGCTCTTGGGAAAAGCAATTTACTGTTACCTGACAAAAATGGCCAATTGAAAATGAAGAAACAATGAAAATTATCTCTCATAATAATTACTGATATTATTTTACTCATTGATTAAGTGCTGATTTTAGTGGCTCCATAGTGTAGTGAGCTTTCACTTATAGTGTCTGAGAAGCGAAAGAATATCTTGTTAAGTTCAGAAAGAGACAAAAATCCCATTAGGGTTGTAATTCCTGATTTTTGTGTTCTTTTTTTTTCCCTTCCTAAGACTGTGTTGTGCGCTTCCCAGAGTAGAAGGCATTATCTTTGTATTGTTTGTTGTTAACCATTTGATGATGAAAAACCTACAAATATATTGAATTTAAAAGACAAGAAAACCACCTATTTAGGATGCTAAAACCTCAAATGTTTCACGTTTTTATTGGAAAACCA
>VOQJ01034494.1:55882-70005 GCA_015052665.1 Apistogramma diplotaenia | reverse complement strand
GCATGTAAATCAAAACGGGACACCTAAGGCTGTCCCTTTGGGCTCTTGGGAAAAGCAATTTACTGTTACCTGACAAAAATGGCCAATTGAAAATGAAGAAACAATGAAAATTAACAAATATATTGAATTTAAAAGACAAGAAAACCACCTATTTAGGATGCTAAAACCTCAAATGTTTCACGTTTTTATTGGAAAACCAAGCTTGTATAAATTTATTGGGTAATTTTGTTTGATTTAGATAAAATGTCGCAGTGCTGATTAAATTCATAATAGATTTCAATGTGGCCAATGCCAAACATTAACGGCATATACTGATAAGAAAGCATGTTTTAAAAAGACTTTTTAACCTCTCTTTGCCACAGCTGGAAGAAACATTTGATGTCAGTGACCTTCAAAACTCAGTGACTGGCCGCTGCTGTTGTCTTTGTAGCCCAGGAGCAGGGAACCTCCCCCTTTAAACCCTCCCATTTCCAAAATTATTTTTGGATCAGCACAAGTGGGGGAAAGTTGACACGCTGAGAGGTTGCGTGACGTTACTCAGATGGGAGATTTTCTAATGTAACAGTCTTGCTGTGCTGCAAGCATGGCAGAGGCAGCACTGACTTTATGTTTATGTGAGCAAGAATTCACATCTCTAAGAAAAGCAGCTCAAGGAAACCCACAGTGTGCTTTCCCGCTCTTGCAAAGTGATTTGTTTGTGATTTAAAAAGCAAGAAAAGGGTCTGGATGGAATAATGTTGCATAATAATAATAATAATAAGGTAATCTGGATATCTGAACAGGTCTCCTCACCTGCGTATCTATTCAGCTTTTTTTTTGTTTGTTTCCTTCAAGGTTGTTGGACTGTTATGACTGATGGGTGTGAACAAGGACGTTTCCTATTTGTCTGATCGTGTGTGTGCAGGACCACACAATCCTCTCAAGCTGTATCCAGGAGGCAACGAAAATGGACCCGTCCATTCAGAAAAACTTCACGGTTATAGACTATGTGATATTTGCTGTCTTGCTCGCTGCCTCTATGGGCATCGGGCTGTACTACGCTCTGTCTGGTGGGCGTCAGCGCACGACACAAGAGTTCCTAATGGCAGACAGAAGCATGCACTGTCTCCCAGTTTCCCTGTCGCTCATTGCCTCATTCCAGTCGGCCGTGGCTATCATAGGCGTACCAGCAGAGATCTACACTCACGGCACACAGTACTGGTTCATCGGCTGTGCCTACATCCTGGGCCTCCTCATTCCAGCCCATGTTTTCATTCCAGTGTTTTACCGACTGCGTGTCTCCAGTGCTTACGAGGTTTGTCAAAGCATTTTCACTTTTCACCAATACACAGATTAAGCAAGCTGCACGACCTGCATTTCTTGCATTGTTTTGTGTCACAGTATCTTGAGCTACGCTTCAGCAAAGCAGTGCGCATATGTGGAACTTTGACCTTCATCTTTCAAATGGTGAGTGCAGCATAAAGTTTATTAAGTCTGTAAGTTTTTTTCTCCATATTTGATATTAAAATACCACAAATATAACATCTCTGCTGTCTTTTTCACAGAAGTAAATTAGAAATAGTATTTTTAGTTTCATATTAAGCAGACATATGTTCTCTATAGCTTTTAGCAATAAGGGGAATAAGCATCATATCACTTGCAGATTTAGTGGACAGCTTTATTGCATCCAGTATAATAAAACACATACATTTTAAAGATTTTCCTTCCTGTTATTAACTTAAAACTTTTCTGATTTTACCTGACTGCAGGTTATCTATATGGGAGTTTGTGTGTATACTCCTGCCTTTGCACTAAATGCAGGTAAGAAGAGGTAATCTTATTTTAAACTTACTCTTTGAGATGATCTAAATGGCTGTTGTAGTTCAGTGGGTTGCTCTGTTTTCTTGCAGCAACTGGGTTTGAACTATGGGGAGCAGTGCTGGCCACTGGACTAGTGTGCACACTGTACACAACATTGGTGAGTTAAATCACAGGTTCAGTATACACACATCTTCATGGGACACTAACATGAGTTTTGAAACGCTGTCACTCTCACTTTCACGTGAGTGAAAATCACCCGACGTTAGTCGTCTGTCATTTCCTGTCTGCACAGCATGCAAATGTCCAGCTCAGTCTGAGCTCATGTTAAGTTGTCTTTTGCAGTCAGTGGTCTGTGCAGTGCAGGTGGCAGCTTTGGATTTAAATCTCATCTACAGTGTATATAAGATACTCCAGTCAACACTGATTTTCCAAGATGTTAAGAAGGTTGTCTATCCTACAAAAAAATACCCATAAATGTCTTGTAGAAGAGTTTTTATTTATGAGATGTGAATGAATAAAACAAGAGTCTTTTAATGTTTTTGTTGCCTGTTCGTCACAGGGTGGTTTGAAGGCCGTCATCTGGACAGACGTCTTTCAGACTGTTGTGATGTTTGCAGGGCAGCTGGCTGTGATTGTGGTGGGAGTGCAGAAGACTGGAGGAGTAGCTGATGTTTGGAGGAAAGTCTGGGAGGGAAACCGCATCTCTGGTCTCGAGTGCGTTCCAAGTTTGTGTGAAGGAAAATAATCTCCACATATAGATTCTTCATATGAATACGTGTGTAGAATCTGTAGGCAGAGGACATGATTTTTGGTGCTGAAAGCTTTCTGGAGCGCACAACAGTTACTGTGATCAGACACTAATTGCATGCAGGGAAAAATTCCATGTGTACAGAAAAAGAGCAACAGGTCTTTGCTGAAATGCATCAAATAATGACATCACGGTTATTCTGATTACAGTTTAGGTTAATATTTGCTTCTTTAGATGAATCTGCATTCCTAATCAATGACCAGCTGATGGAAACAAATATTCCCGGGCTGCAGTATATTTGGTTAGAATAAGATCACCTGTTGGTGCAGGTGCTGATACTTGAATGCTGCTGTTTACTGCACAGTGCAAAGATTCGATTTCATATGATTTAAACTGCTTTATCTTCCTCTCTCCTGTGATTCAGCCTAAACCCAGATCCTACAGAGAGACACACCTTCTGGACTCTTGGGGTTGGTGGGGTCTTTCTCATGCTGTCCCTGTACGGTGTGAACCAGGCTCAGGTCCAGAGATACCTCAGCTCGCGGACAGAAAAAGAGGCTGTCAGGTATGCCAACATTATGGTTGAAGGCATTTAGAAATAATATAAGCTTTCTTTTTTTTTAAGTATATTTTTTGGCCTTTCATGGCTTTATTGATAGTTGGAGAGAGACATGAAAGTGGGAGGAGAGAGACGGGGAAGACACGCGGGAAAGGGCGACAAGTCGGGAATCGAACCTGCGCCGCCCGCACCGCAACGTGGCATATGTGGTCACCTGCTCACGCCCTGAGCCACCCTGGCACCCCAGAATTAATATAAGCTTTGATCCAGAATAGAAGTATCTATTCATCTGAAAATATCTCAACTGTGTGGATGTTCAAAAACTTCTTCAGATATTTGTAGTAAAAATCAGAAACGTGGCTCCTGAAGAGCATAGGGGTTTGCTAAGGCAGGCTGTCCAACAAACCATCAAGTTACTATCAGAAGCTGCTTCGCAAAGAAGATAATTTACTTTGAAAGAAGAGCAAGGACTCTAATGGAGCTGCGAGATGTCCAACATGAGGGGTAAAAGTGGGACACCAGTTACAACTTTTGAGCTTTCGCCTGGCTCTATCGTTGTAACACCAATGCAGGGGTGCCCACCTGATGACCATGAAAAAAATCTCAAAACATTAATTGGCAAGTTATCAGCAAAAAGGGGAGAAGCACAAAAAAAGGTATTTATGTTATTTATGTTCCTGTCCCCCTGCAGGTCTTGCTACTTGGTGTTTCCCTCATTGCAGCTGGCTCTCGCTCTGAGCTGTGTGATGGGGCTGGTCATGTTTGCACGTTACTGTGGAGAGGACCACTCTGACAAGCTGGCCAGTTCTGCACAGGATGCAGTGAGTTGCACTGTGCTATGTAATTTTTAATGTCCACTGAGGCATCATTTTCCTCTTTTTGTAAGAAATGTGTATTTTGCATAACTTCATCCATTCCTCCATTCTATTCCACCTATCCTGTTCGGGGTCGCGGGGGGGCTGGAGCCTCTCCCAGCTGTCATGGGGCGAGAGGCAGGTTACACCCTGTCGCCAGCCTGTGGCAGGGCTAATACAGAGAGACAAACAAGAATTCACTCTCATTTCCACACCTAAGGGCAATTAGAATCACCAATTAACCTAACCCCACTGAATGCATGTCTTTGGACCGTGGGAGGAAACGGGAGTTCCTGGAAAAAACCCACGCAGACACGGGGAGAACATGCAAACTCCAGGTGGATTTGGACCCAGACCTTCTACTGTAGCTGTGAGGCAACAGTGCCTGAAGCTCAAAAAGTGAATATGAAGGGTGATCAAAAACGTTCATGCAGTCATGTTTAAATTATCCCTCAGGGCCCATAAAATATGACAGCACGAGTGTTTGCATATTTTATAGTGACGCCCATAATCACATTAACATTATTACGTAGGGTGTTTGGCATGTCAGAGATGTTACAGAAAGTGTTTTGTTTGGCAACATATTTTATGCAAATCACACGGAAGGTTCTGGGAAAAATTGTTTACAGTTTGTTTTCCACAGATGGTGATATATTTTGTGATGGATATGCTGCACGGTCTGCCTGGGCTGCCTGGACTCTTCATTGCATGTTTATTCAGTGCAGCCCTCAGGTATGGGACTTTCCACACTTTCAGTCTGTTTATACCAATGCTCCCAATTCAACATGATCCACTTCTGATCATATATAGACATGATTGTTCCTGAATCGCGTTGCTTATGTGGATTTTTGTTATAACAGGAAACATTTTAGTTCACATTTATAAAATAAACAGCAGGGTTTGTTTTTTTTTACTCCCATTAAAGCCAAAGATGCCACAAAAATGCTCGATCTGCTGTAATTTGTGTTTGTGCTGCTCTTTGTGATGCAATTTCACTGTCAGTGGGGCGCGGCTTGCATGCACACACGGAGTGAACCTGGGATGTATTCTGTGAAGCAAGATTAATGGATTAGAGTGCTATGTTGAGCCTTTCACTGCCAGTAAAGGCAGCTTTCTTTTCAGGTTAGATCACCATAGAAAATTCTGCTGAACCTGGTCCAGATCAGGTTACGTTCAGATCAGGTTAAGTTGGAAGTGCCACGTTTCCACGAATTGCGATCTTTTAAGTGCATCGTTACTCTGCTGAAGGAACACGCTTTATACATGCAACATGTTGAGATGTAGCTTACTGACTGAATAAATCCCAGCTGTAAAGTTATAGCAGTGCGAACAGTGTGTGTCATTGCCTCTGGAATTTACATTTATTAAGTTGCTGATACAGAAAATATGTAAATGTTTTTATATTTGGTTCTAATTTGCTGCCAAGTCTCTCTTATACTGCTGGAATTGCAGCTACTTGGTCACCGATTAAAAACAAACCAAGCGGCTGCATTTGTAGGCTGTTTGTCACCCAGAATACATATGAGAGTTTTCCGCCTTGACTAAATGATCTCCACCTCTCCTCTTCTTTTTTATAAGTTTATTAATTTATTTAGTGTACTTATGTAAGAAGAATCAAATGATGTGTCAGATTTCCCTTTTTTATGTGAGCATGCAAACAGCCCGAAGAAGAAAGTAAAATCGAGCTTGATAACCACTGTTGTGATAGCTGATATCTCTGATTGGAGTAGTAGATTTTGTCAAGCGTGCAAATATAAAGAAAGTCTGGCTATTTATGTTGAACCTGCTTCACAGCCAGGTGCCACACCCCCCAGGTGTGGAGCGGGTTGTGTTAAACTGCTTAATCTGCTTTCTAGAGCTGGCATCACTTATGTATATTTTGTTTTGTTGTGCTTCTTCGTTCTTGTGCAGCACCATATCGTCAGCCTTCAACTCCTTAGCTACTGTAACCATGGAAGACCTCATTAAACCGCAGTACCCCGCCATGACCGAGGCGAGAGCAACCCTGCTGTCCAAAGCTTTAGGTTGGCATTTTGAAAGTTTAAACGCTGCAATGTGTGAATCAAAGCAGTCAATTAAAAACAAAAAACAACATACACATTGAGTGTAAAGTTTAAATTTGTGTCTCCTTAATAAGCGATGTCCTATGGGCTGCTGTGTCTGGCCATGGCCTGTCTCACCCACTTCATGGGTGATTCAGTTTTACAGGTAAGCTCACACCATGTGTGATCTTATAATATTCAGCATACTTCAGTAATTTGCACTGATTGTTTATCATGTTTGAACTGCAGGTGGCTTTGAAAATCTTTGGCATGGTCGGTGGTCCTATCCTCGGTCTGTTCTGCCTCGGGATGTTCTTCCCGTGGGCCAACTCTGTCGTAAGTGGAATCTTAACTTGTGGCTTCTTACCACTGGATACCTATTGATGAGAAGAAGATGAGGAGAGTAAATGCTGTTTTTGTTTTTGGGGTATTTTTTTGTGTGTTCACTGCTTTCAGGGAGCTCTGGCAGGTCTGGGTGCAGGATTGGTTGTGGCTTTCTGGCTCAGCATCGGAAGCATCCTCAGTCGTAGCGTAAGACCACTACCACTCGAATGTGGCGCCAACGTGACCACTGCAATTCAGACGGCATTCAGCAATGTCACTCTGAGGTATGAACCGCTCCGAGCACACAGTGCAAGCTGTCCTCATCGTGGTCGTTTCACAACTTAATCGTTTTTATTATTATCTTTATCTTTTATTATTCAGCCAAGCCTCTGGACTGAAGAGATTTTATTCATTGTCCTACATGTGGTACAGTGCGTTCAACTGCACTACAGTCATTCTAATAGGCCTGATCATCAGCTTTCTCACAGGTAGGCGACTTCTTATACACGTCTTTAGCATCCATCACTTTTCTTTGTATCATTTTTATCATATATGTAAAATTATGATTTTGTTTAGGTCCCATGAAGGAAGAAGATGTGACACCAGGAACAATCTATCCGTTGTTAGGGAAACTTTTTTGTTTTCTACCTGAACACCTGAAACAGAAGCTCTGCTGTGTGACTCCTTTGGGACAAACTGTGAGTGATGGATGGATGGATGGATAGATAGACACATTTCAGCAAAGCATCATGTAGAGATTACATTTTTTTTTACAATTAATTACATTTAAATTAATTTCCAGTGTCTAAATTTTACTTGCTGAGCAGTGCTTCCCTTTGAAAATGGTCATCCTTCCTCTCCTGTCCTGGCTTTATGCATCTTTCTGCATCTCTCATGCCTTATGCTTAAAAATGTTTCTCTGTTGATGCTCGCTCCTCTTCTTCTCCTCTTCTAGATGCTTAAATACCTCAACCACAACTTTAGGTCTGCACCATGAACGCATTACAGGGATGAGAATGAAAAAGCAGGCTGTGGGATGTAATTTTCTTATTAATGAGCAACGGAAGTACTGCTTAAAAGTATGTTTGCATATATGTTCAGATTTACTCAGCATCACTGATTATCAAAATTCGGATCCCAGCAGCATTCATCCACTCTAACAGCATATGGAAATGTGCGGCATGAAACTGGTCTGTGGTTTTAAAGTTTTTGCAGTGCTGTCAAATTCTGTCACGGTGATATTATTGTTGAGCTGCCACTTTAGTACAGACTGAAATATTTTAACAGTTTTCAAAATGTTAAACGAGCGGTAACTGTACACGTCCCCGCTGTTAACGTAGTGCTGTCTGCAGCACAAATTTTTGAATCTTGTGCGTGCTAGCTGTAGTGATTCACACATTCACCTCACAAGTGAAAAATCCCCAGTTTGATCCTGGAAGGAGACACAAATTCCCTTTGGGAATGCGTCAGGAAAAGCCTGTCATGTACTAAATTGAACACGCGGAGCTACCCTCTGTGTCGAGCTGTTGTGAATAAGGGAGCAGCTGAAAGTATCACATATCAAAATGTTAGCACGCTCGCTAACACGGCGAATATAATCAAATATAATATGATAAAAAGAGTCATTGTTAATCATAGGTATGTGTTAAACTGTTTGTCTTTTCCAGCTCGCAGCACCGCAGAGGCCACCGTCACAGCACAAAGAAGTTAATGGACTGGGAATCCCACAAGAAGATGGACCGTCACTGGAAGAGAGGGAACGTTTTCTTCCTGAGGATTTTGTAGAGTATGAAACTGCAGTGTGACGTCAAACAAGTGGCTGTATAGTCTTTTCACAGAGAGCTCAGACTAAAGATTTGCATGTAGGAAGCATGGGTGTCAGTCAGATTTGATTAAGGCCTGTGGCAGTCCAAGCTAAACAAATTTTCTTCCAACATCAGGTGTTTTCCATATTATCATTATTATTTTTAGACTCTAATAGAGCTTGATTTATGGTTCAAAATAAACCTTATTTATCTCCTCAGGCAGCTTCTCAGTTAATCCTCAGTTTTAGCTCTTCTGTCTTCCCTTGGTGGGCTGTTAAGTGGGGCTACTGCATATACAGCCAGAGCTGAGGCCCTGAGACGGCTATATTAGGGATATTTCCTCTCACTGATATCATACAGCACTTGAGCAAAAAAACCCAAAAAAAAATCATGAATGGATTAGTTGAAGTTATCTAAAACCTTTTGGCTCACGAGAATTATTTGCACATATGCTGACCTTTTTATTTTAAACTTTGGCCATGTTAAATATGAACAAAAACTATTCTGACAGTATAAATATGGAAAAAGTAAGTTAAAGAATAACAGGCAAGTTAGTTTAAGGTTTCCTGTCTGCAAAAAGGTGATCTATACTGATACGTGTGAAAATGGATGTCCAGTGAGCTTCACAGAAGAAGTAAAAGTATTTTTATATTTTCTCTGTTCTTGATGACTGTTTAGCTCTACTGCAGCTGTAAAAATGGTCCTGTGAGAAGATACTGCCTTACCTTTGAAAAATGTACAAGTATTACCTGACAAATTTTTTTAAAGGGATTAAAAACTTTTATAGTTAAATTTGTGCATTTTTGAGTCATTCTCTTTTTCTAGAATACAAAACAAAAATCCCAAACAAAACAAAACGACTTCGTTGCAGAAGCGATTTCTTTTTCTTTTTTTACATTTATTTGTTTTTTTATATGTTAAAGGAAGATTAGAATTTGTAGTTTTATGTTTATTTTTTTTATAGTTCTGGTTTTTTAATGATTTATTTCTGTTTGTTTCAGTATGCAGTTTAGTTTTGATGATTTTAAAAATCTTCATTTTTAATTAGATTTTTCCCTTCTGATACGGAGATAATTTGACATTTAAAAAGATTAGATTTCCACAGAACTAAACAGTTATTTTCTATTTACTTGTGCTGAAAATGTCAACGAAACTGACAGATAAAAGACTGAAGTCTGTTTTATATTTTGTTATTATTTTATCTAATTCTGAAACTCCTAAAAGCTGAAAGACTGCACTTCAATCACATGTTGATTGTTTGACTTTAATCCCGCTGTGTTGGTGTACAGAGACAAAATTACAAATATTGGGCCATTGTAAAAATTTATGGCTGTTACTGTTTTTATTTAGCCTGCATTAACACTCAGGGCTCGGTGTTTAAGTGATTTCACACCTTTTAAACTTAGTACAATTTGTAAAGTACAATTATTAATGTAATATTGGACTTTTTCTTAAAATAAATTAGGATTTTTTTCAATTTCCATATAGCGTATACTACAATCATTATACAGAAAAACAACAGTATTAAAATGTAGATAAATTCATTCTATTCCAGCGAGCTATGTGATTAAAATTTAATATAAATTAATCCATTCTGGTGATTTATTCAGGTCACAAAATATTATCATTCACACTTCTAGAGACTTTTAGACATTACACATTAAATGCAGTGTTTTTACTTATCATTGGTATTGATGATGTAGCCAAGCTCTGACTTCATCCATGTATTTTGACTTGCCGCTGCTTAGAGTTGGACTTCTCTGCAATATTTAAACTAAAATAAATGTTTTGCATCAAGTTTGTACAGTGCAGCTTTTATTCTGCATATCAAAAAGACACAAGGAACAAGGAAGTTTCGTTTCCCATTTTACCAATACCATATTTATTTATCTACATCATAATTTTAATATCCAGAAAAAACGAAATCATTAAAATATAAATTTAAAATATTTGATCACACTACTACTACATCATTAGTTATCAGAATAAAAGCAGTTAAAATCTAAAACTTAATCTTTGAAATTTTCTTTACTAAATAATATTTATCAGATGAGTTATTTATATGTAAAACTTTTATACCAAATCGCTTGTGTCTGAATATTATTGCATAATATGTCAAGTCTACAATTAACACTGTGCACTTTTAATCTAAAAATCAAGCTCGTGCTGTCTAGAAACAGGTGTCTGTTGCTCATAAATTTCATTTGACTGAACATTTGTATTCATATTAAATGCACCCTTTGTTTTAGAATACTAATGATTATGCAAATGTGACCAGTAAAAGCAGGAGCATTACAGAGCTTCTCTGTTCTCTGTGTCCTCAACATAAAGGTTGTATAATAATGTCTGGTAGCAAATAAAGGCTTCATAAAAGTCTGTAAATACATAATATTTAGATGCTTTGTGCAGGGCTTTTTAACTACTACAGTCATGTGGCTACTTCAACCCATGTAAATAAATAAATATTGACTTTCTGCAGAAAAGAACTCTCTAATAATTGATGTAATAATAAATAAGTTGTCTAGTTTGGTAATGCTCTCAGGAACTATAACTGGACACTGTGTTGCCTCTGTAAAACATTATTTGTCAAAACAACCCTCTACGAGCAACCACTTGGCGACAGTGGGAAGGAAAAACTCCCTTTTAACAGGAAGAAACACCCAGGAGTACCAGGCTCATTCCTATCATGCAGTTTAACTTGTGGATTAAAATATGTTGTTCAGCAGTATCAAAGCCTGAGCTTCGGTCCAGCAAAATAAGGTGTGAACAGTCACCCTTATTTACAACCATCAAAGCGGCGTTGGAGACTTTGATGAGAGCTGTTTCAGCGGAATATAACTTTCTGAAACTGGAATGAAAGTCAGTAAGAATATTATGCTCCTCCAAACGTTCAAAATGACAACAAAATGCAATGCCCTAGTAAAACCTTACCAAACAACAAAAGGCCAGGCTGCAGCTAAAACACATCAAAAAAAAGCAGCCGTTCAAGTTCAAGCACGTGAGAAACTCTAGAAGGAGGAAATGCATTAAGGTGCATCATCTGTGAAACATTCACACGTATGCAAACATTAATGGCCATCCATCGGCTAATTGCTGCCTGAGGCTAAAGATAAGCATATGCAACAATTTGTCTCCAATTTTTTCCGAAAAACTCAACTCAGCACGGATCTTTCATACATTCTCTCAGTCTAAGACAAAAGAATTACAATACTCCGTTAAAATAATGCACGCAAACTCACACGAACACATGCTCTCGTTACTATGAAGAAGCACGTCAGATGTTAAATAAACAATATAGTACAGTTTTACAAGTGATTGTGTTTGAGTCCAGCAGCTGATGTGGAAATTTTCGTTTTCATATCTGACATCATAAAAACTGACCTTTCTGAAGGTCAGGTATGGGTCTCATGCACCATTTTCAAGCTAAAAGTTATCACTTTATGTATATGCCTAATATCTAATAATTGAATAAATAAATGGTACACCACAGCTTTTTATAAGGTTTGCAGTCATTTCAGTGACATTGCGCAGGCTTGTTCTCAGTTTTTCTGTTCACATCGTTTCAGAATGAAAACAGGCTTAAACCACATTGCACACAAACACCATTCATTCTCTGTTTTTGAAAGTCAAATTTGTGCTACATAGCAGCCTTTTTACTTTGCATGTCTATCTGCAGTAACCTCGACCAGTAACTGGTCATATACTGCAGTTTCCTGAAAACAGACTTTAGTCTTGTGTTAATCATTTCCCCGTGAGCTGCTGCAGGAAGAGCTCCATCAGTGTGCTTCCATCATTTTGGGGCACGGATGGGTCCCTCTGCCATCTTGACCAGCAGGTTAGTGAAGCTTTTTACATTTATTTTTCACAACCATGATCATAAAAAAAGAAGTTTTGATATGTGTGTAAAGGATAATTTAAACAAATCTTACTGAAAATAGTGTTATGTCTTTTACTGGCTTAACAGTTTGGGGGTCTGCTTTTTGTTTGGGCTATTTTCTGGTTCATTGTGGTCCATGAGACATCCGACAGGCCAGATTAGGAGCCATTCTGCAGAAGAACATGCAGAATATGGTTTGATATTGTCTTGGAATGATTCAGACCTTCCGTGAAAGAGGCATGCCACTCCAAAACTTGTTTATATTGCTCAGCATTAAGCTTGTCCGTGCCATGTGCACAAGTGTTTCAGAAGTGTTCCTGAGCCCAGGCAGTGATTTCTGTACCTGTATCTTATCATTTCTATGTTTAATTGAATGGCACATTGGTGCAGTGGTGGGAACTTTCTATGTGGAGCTTGTGTGTTCTCTCTGTGCCTGCGAGCGTTCTTTCCGGGTACTCCACACCCTGCAATCCAAAGACATGCAAGTTAGGTTAACTGATTCTCAACTGGCCGTAGGTGTGATGTGAGCTTGAATGGTTTTCTTTCTCAGTCTGCGATAGATTGGCAACGTGGATGTCTCCGTTTTTAATTCAGGGCTCAAAAAATTGCATACAAGGAACAGACAACGTAAAAGCTACAATTTTTTCCCATTTTTTGTAGCGTTTTGTAGCATCTATCTTGCAAGGATATCTTGTACTATTTTCAGTCAAATACAATTAAATGATTGCAAATCATTACATCACCTTTTTATGCAGCATCCCATCTGGGTTGTCTACAGAACTAGTAATGCGGATTAGAATTGTCTCGGAAAGTGATTTCTGATTAATACATAAAGAAGGAATGATCAAAGCCACTGACACTATCAAAAAATAAATAAATAAATACCACCACTCATTTTGGGAAATGTGTAATTAAACTAGAAAACTGAAAGATGTGAAACTATCGTTTCATATGGGACCTCGGTTGCTTTTCTGGTGTGTGTTATTATGCTGCTTTTGTTACGTTACATTAATGTTACGAGTCTACCTTATTCTGTAGAGCTTTACACTCTGATACAACTGTTCTATCAAATGAGTTAATAGTGGTTTAACTCTGTACACCATCATATTCAAATGTGTTTTTTTCTGTAATTTCCTCCCTCGTTTATGGGAATGGGAAGGACACAATAAGATAAAGTCCCTTCCATACACCACCTTCATTTCTGATCTCATCATCCCCTTAATCATTATAAAATTAGCAAAGATAGAATATTTGGCAGACGTGTTGCACTGAATTGTATATTTTAATGGTGGTTTTGTAAGTGCGAGACCAGAATTTTATGTTTGATACTCCAAAGCTTTTTAATAATATTATTTACTGTTCCAAAAACAGGATGTGGACCATTTTACTTCTTTACGTCTTGGCCTTAAACCTCTGTCAGGTTTGTTGATAACACACAAATCATGCATTTTGATCTTAAAATTCATGTTAACATGACATTTTTTAAAAACGGAGTCATTTTTCTTTTACAGGCTGCTGGATATGGTAGGATAACATTTGCTCGTTTTCCAAGCATGCCATTTTTCTTATTAAAAGTATGTAGCATCTTCTGACGTCTGTCTGTCTTACAGGAAACTCAACACAAATGCTTTATGCCAAACTGATAATAGACAACAGTGCAATTGAAAATATCACCAAGATACTGAACCCTCTTAGCAACACATCCTTTTATGTTTACTCACCTGCAGTGACAACAAGTAAGCGGATTTCTAATCTTCCAAGTTTCTGAAGAAAATGACTGACACCTGTGTATAATTCTGTTTTTCTTCTTTCCTTTTAAGTATGTGACAATACTACAAACAAAGTATGTCTCTGCGAACCGGGCTACACATGGAATGATACTGTTTGTCAGTCTAATCCGACATGTTGTGGCAACAGCAACTGTAGTTTGGGGATAAGTGCAGACGCAAGGTGTATTTTAAACACCACAGGTATTTTAATCTTATTATTTTTGCATATATGTTTATTTGTGTGCATCAAGTTTGAAAACATGAAAAATAAATACTTATTTGTGGTTTTTGCTCAGTCACCATCACAGGGTCTCTCAAACTGCCGACAGATTATGCAGATTGTTT
>VOQJ01034494.1:39297-52697 GCA_015052665.1 Apistogramma diplotaenia | reverse complement strand
CTGCTATCATATTTTTACAGAACAGAAACAGATTTTTGGCAAAATCACTGCTGTTGACTGGTTTAGTGAACCTTAAGTAATCCATATGTGCTCTTGTTATAGATTTCTGACACTGGACTTGGGTTATTAGATCAAAACGTAGCAAACGTATTTTCCAGCCTTCATAATGTTACTAAAACACCGAACTCTATTAACACGTTTGCCAACGTGAATGCATCAATCGTAGTTCTCAGCACCATGAGTGAAAAGCTGAACAACATATCCAGTCAAACCACAGTCGGAGTAAGTACCAGAGAATCTTTATTTTTTATCATTGTTAAAAAAAATTATATATTCAGATGAATAATTATAAATAATTATTAGTGCACTTATTTGTTTTGACACTGGATTCGTTTTAAATATTGCTGAATAATAACCAGCTGATATATGCTAGTGCAGCAGATAAAAAGCTGCATGTGCTAATTTTAGTGCGCCCTATTTTAGAACCTTCAATTTTCATCTCAGCTTTAAGTTACCAATAATTCAGATTGCAGTCACATGATTATTATTTTATGATTTATTTTAAATGAGCATTTTGAAAATCTTCTTTCTTCTTCTTCTTTTTAGGATCTCCTGATCTCATCCAGCAATCTGCTGGATGAGTCTCTTGAAAACTCGTGGACAACACGGGATCCTGTCGGCAACAAATCTCTGGCTGAGAAATATTTGTATTCAGTTGAGAATTTAATTAAGATATCAAATATGACGAATAACTCAATGACACAAAATATAGAAGTAGATACATGTACTGGCACAGAAGGATGCACAAATACTGTTTTTAATGCTGAAGTTAATGTCATAACCTCAGCAAATGGCTTAGTAAAAACAGCTGGATTCCAAAATCTGCAGAACTATTTGCCCAATACTACGAATGATTCAGTGATCAACAGTATTGTTGTGTCAACAACAACTACTGATACCAAAACAAATCCTCTCGAAATCACAATAAATTTCAATCTAATCGTGCAGAGGCCTCAAGACGTCCCGCTGCAGTGTGTCTCATGGGGCTTCAACGAAAGCCAGTGGTCACAAGACGGATGTAAATGGGGGGGGTCGTCTAACCCTGGGGTGTGCATTTGCAGTCATCTGACTTCATTTGCCATTCTGATGTCCAAGACTCCCTTGGAAATCCCTTATATAGATGAAATAACCTACGCTGGACTCTCTGTATCGGTGGCGTCACTCGTTATCAGCCTCCTGATAGAAATGATCGTCTGGAACAGCGTAGTCAAGACAAATACTTTATATCTCCGCCACACCGCCCACGTAAACATTTCTCTGTGTTTGCTAGTGGCAGATATCTGTTTTCTGGCATCTTCTGTCCCAGAGAAGATTTCCGAAATCTGGTGTAGAATCTCAGCACTGCTGAAGCATTTCTGTTACCTGGCCATGTTCTTTTGGATGTTGAGTCTGAGCACCACCCTCCTTCATCAGGCAGTCTTCCTCTTTCATAAAGTGAGCAAGAAAACCTATCTGAGGTTCTCGCTGGTCCTGGGCTACGTTTGTCCTTTTCTCATTGTTTTTATCACATTTCTCACCAACAATGGCGGAGACACGTATTTCAGCGAGAAGACCTGCTGGCTGGTTTATTCGGGACTGCTGAAAGGATCCATCTATACGTTTATTCTACCGGCTGGCATAATTGTTTTCATCAATCTGTTCTCCATGGTAGTGGTAATCATGAAGCTTCTGGATCACAAGAGCACAAACAAAAGCCATGAAAACGAAATAAGAGCTGCCAAAACTGTCCTGAGATCGGTTATTCTTCTGACTCCAATCTTTGGCTTGCCGTGGATTTTTGGATTCGCTACATTCAGTCTTGACCTCACAGCTGGAGCTGTGACTTTAGCTGTGAACTATGCCTTTGTTCTGCTCAATGCAACCCAGGTATGGTCACTATAATCCGACTGATCAGACATGACATCTGTCCTGCTAAAAGTATGGCTTACTTAAAAAAATATATATTTGTTTTTATTTTCCAGGGTTTGTTTATTTTGTTGACCACATGCCTGGGAGACAAAATGGTAAAGTCATTTTACCTACCTAATTTAGCTGGTGTTAGCTACGTGCAACTGTATTATTGCAATGTGATTTGAATATATTTAAAGTTTCATGCCAATGGCAGAAGAAGATGGTCTAAAATCCAAAACTGAGTAGCTGTCATTGTTTGTTGTAGCTCTTCTCAGGTTAATTCTATGGGATTTAAATTATTTAATGAAATTATTATCAATAGTTATCAGTGACAAACAGCATCCTTGTAAATATATTGATCATATTTGTTTTTATTCCAATTTTAACAGACCCGTGAAGCACTGCTGAATTTCTGTAGGAAGAAAAAAGTAAGTGGGCCACAACTTGATTTAATTGTTTGTAAAATACCACACTGATGACTAAAGAATGTTGTGCATCTTTTTTCCCGTGTTCTGCAGGCTCCAGCAGGGATCAGCGAAAGCTCCTCCAAGTTTGAAACAACTAAAAAGACTAACAGCTGAAGACATGTAAATACAAAAAAAAATACTCTCAAATTAAATATATTCAAGAGCTACATTTACTCCTTCATGTGACTGTTTCTTTGTTTGTTTATTTGCCGTAATACAAGTCAAAAGTTGTAATATTTGTCATGTACATATCTGTGTTTCTTTGTTCAAAATACATATTAATATGAAATGTGATTAAATCATACTGTAGATTGTATGTTGTTAAAAGTGCCTAGCTGATATCATAAAATATCAGAAAAACTTTGTAAACACTATTCTGTAAATGTGATTCAGGGCTACATCTTACTTTCAGAGAAGCTAAAATTCTCCTTGTCCCGCTCCGGCCACTCCTCGTCTGTGTCGTCCGCTGAAATCCCCTCTCGAACTGCCAATTTGCGATATGCTTGGGACTCTATCTCTGCTCTGCAACATACAAAATGACTGTTTATTTCTCATGTATGAAGATTATACTGTATATACTGATTATTGTTATTAAAATTATAAGAATATAAGGACTTGGCTTCTTGTCATACCTTTTAAGGAATCGAACGCAGTCCTTGTGTCCGTATATCTCAGCTATTCGCACTGGTTTGTCTCCACAGCAGTCCTCCTTATCAACAGGTGCACGGAGGGAGTGCAGCAGCCGCAGCACAGCCAGCCGACCGGACTCTGCAGCGAAATGGGCAGCAGTCCACCCGTACTCTGTCCGCAGGCATGCTCTGGCTCCGTGCTTCATTAGGATCCTGACCATTTCTGTGTGTCCTGTGGGGGGAAAAGCAGAGGAAACTAGGCCTATTTGTAGGCACAAAATCAGTGTGTGCACAAGTTATGAATATTTCTGTCAGTGAATCAGGGCTGTTTAATATTCATTAATAGGTGTACATACAGTAAATGTTCATAAGTGTAAATTCCTCCTTTAGAAAGCGAAGCAATATTGTGCAAGTGCACTTTTCCAACGTTTTTCAGAGAAAGTGGGATTAAAAAAGGGGAGAGTGGGCTAAAGTTTAAGGTAAATGTTGTGTCCCAGATTTCACAGAAGTATGCCATTAGAACTGACTAGGATGACTAGGAAATGGAAAAGGAAGCAAGAGGGAGAGAATAACCATCCTTTCAGTCAGCCCTACACCAGAGACGCTTTGGAAGTCTTAGACATCCATAAGAGCGATGTTGCCAAAAACTGAGGATGAAGGAAGAAATGTACTCTTTCGAGGTTTTCTTGCTAATTCTTGAAAACAGGACCATTGTTGTGGTCATGGTTCTGCCCCAAAGGCATCAGTTTTATGGTCATTATTTGGCCAAAGCATTGGTAAAAGTTAGCGTTTAGCCTTTTTATCGAATGCTGTTATAAAACATTGTTCAAATGTAGCTCTTATAAAATACTGGATTCCGATTTTCTCCGTGAATAACTTTGACGCACGGGTTAGTGCACTGACCGCACGTATGGCTTAATGCGAGTATTTTATGGCGCAAATTCTTGCTACCGTTAGAAACAGCACGTAACTTGAACCTAGTGAAATGTAAGACTTGCGGAGTCGTAAGGGGACAAGGATGTAGTTTAGTTGCTCTTGTTAAACTACCTTTAGCCGCTGCCCAGTGGAGAGGTGTCTTGCTGCACCAGTCGATGTCCTTCTGGTTGGGATTGCATTTATTTTCCCTCAGAAGCTCCTTAACTTGGTCATAATCGCCCGCTGCTGCAGCTTGGTGCAACTCTGACATTTCGTCAAAGACGTTACCTAGCAACAGTGGATCAACACAACTTTACCTGAAGAGGAAACCAGGATGTGTCTTCTGTTTTATTGTCCATATTAATATTTATATGCTGTGTATCCGCCTTCACTCATTGTGCGGATCGGAGCTGTATCAAAAATATAGACAGATTCCTAATTAGTTCCTTAAAATATTTCCTTTATGTTTGTGCCTCCATATACAGGCAACCCTGAAGAAAGAAAAACAAAAACAAACCAAAACTACGACTGACTACGTTTCTGGAGGCTTGACTGGAAAAGATTTTAAAAACCTGCCATCACAATAAATCCAAAAATATCCAACAGTTGTAAAAGCCAAGAAGAAATCGCTTTTATTTATTAAAAGATCTTGATAATTTCATTGTGGCCATTTATTCCAAGACTGGATTATTCCTCTTTTGTTGAGAGAACAAAATGTTTAGAAAAGCATGAAAAAAAAAATCATCCATGTAAACACTTTATTGGGACAAACATAAATAAATCCAGAATTAGACACAGACACACACAGATCTTGGGCACAGTTTGGCTCCCCCATAGGCATTTCTCCCAATCTGGAGAGAGACAAATTAATTTTTTTTAGTTCATCCATCATCCATTTAGTGCTTTCATTAATTATCCAGTTCCAGGAAATGACTTTTGATTGGTGCAAACAGATTAAAACATCCAAATATGAATAACTCACCTAAGAGTTGGTCCTGCTTTCATCCAGGTCCACTAAAATAAATAAATAAAAATACATTATATGACAACTCTAAAGTATTAAAAAAAAAAAACAATGCCAATTTGCAGTTTACTAACCTGACTCCAGACTTTCTGCCAAGGCACCATCTATGCGCACACCTTTCCAGTATTTTTGCATCAGTGAGTTCACAGCTACTCCCTCACACTCTATTTCAATACAATATTTAGGAAGAGCGATCGCTGAATGTTCTCCTATGCCAAGTACTTTGAGTTTGAGTGGTTTATCAACCAAAAGAGAGTAGAACTCCTCATAAACTGCGTCATCCCAGGAGCCCTCAGAGTCCCGAAATCCACCTAAACAACACAAAAATCCCTGAGGCGCCTTATCGAGCAGAGTCTGGGACACTGGCCTCACGTTCTTGATGTCCACCTCTGATTCATTTCCATAATCGATGAACACAACTCTTAGTGTACTCTCAGTTTTGTCAATTACTTGAGCTCTGTACCATTGGTTGTCACTAGAATACAGAGCAAGGCATGGGCTGCCAGAACCAAGCGTCTCGTGGAACATCACGTCCTGCTGTGCCTGTCCTGCTTCCTGAGCCAGCTGTGACACACTGCAGAGATCCTCTGTGTCGGCATATTGACACCAGAAGTAAAAAGGATCCACAATGCAAGACGCATACGCCATCAGGTTATCATTTTGGGAAAGCTGTGGCTTTTTGTACATGCGTGTATGGCCATTTCCTTTGGCAGCATTAAGATGAGTTGTGCTGCCCTCGGTTTGAATGCTCTGGGGAGTCGATTCATTCTTGGACTTTTCTACAGAAAATAATTTCCAGTTTTTCTGCACTGAACTATTGATGAGCATCTTATCACATTCAACATTCACTGCATATTTAGGAACAGCCATCTCTGAAGAATTTACCTTATTAAAGACCGTCACTTTGAGTGGCTTATCAATCACAAGATTGTAGAAGTGGTCATTTGCATCATCATCCCATGAGCCCTTGGACTCATCAAAGCCATTTAGAAAGCAAAGAAATGCCTGAGGGGGAATCTCCAGCAGACGCTGGGACATTGACCTCACATCTTTAATGTCAACTTCAGACTCGTTTCCATAGTCAATAAATAGAACACTGAGTGTACTGTCAGTCTTCTGAATTACTTGAGCTCTGTACCACTTGTTGTCACTGGAAAAAAGTGCCAGGCATGGATTTCCAGGCTCCAGCATCTCAGGGAAACTTGGCAGTTCAGTTTCCTGAGCGAGCATCGATATGATGTTCAGATCCTCGGTGTTATATTGACACCAGAAGTAATCTGGTCCAACAATGCAGGAAGCGTATACCTCATCAATCTGCTTCTGAGAAAGGTTTGGCCACTTATACATGAGGATGGTCAAGCTTTCCTCAGGGCATGAATGGGAGTGCTGCGTCCTTTCTGAGTCACTGTGGCACATCTGAATGGAAGTCTCTGGGACAGTTTTGCCTTGAAGGGTGACATGCAACGCGGGTTTTATTCCTTTGTCCAAAACTGTTACACGCTCAGTCTGAGGTGCAGAGACATTAGCTGTAGCACACATCCCGTTGTTACTGTGGACTCTCTTTTGTCCCGGTGTCTTCATCAATACTGATTCTTGTGCTGAACGGCCTTCAGTCGAGTTGTTAGACGGGTGCTGCTCAGCTTGCCGACGGATGCCTGTCTTTTTGTTTCGTTTCATTTTTGCAATCCTTTTTCTGACATTCATATTCACATTCACAGATCCTTCATACAGTTCAACAATTAGCTTCCCTTTTTTGCCTTTTGCTACCACTGAAATGGTAAAATTATGGCCAACAGCACAACCTGCAAACCACTGGTTGACTTCCTGTGGTAATTCCGCAGGGACATTAAACAGTCCAAGGGGGACAGCCTGCACTGGAATAGACCTGGCAACGCTCGCCTCAGTGGGAAAGGGGCAAATATCAGTGTCACTGACTGCAAGGGTATCCCCAAAATCCACAAAGTGCACTTTGAACTTTGGAGACATGTCTACCACTTGACCTCTGTACCACTCATTATCCATGTACCTTGCAAAGCAAAGGCTGTTAAGTCGGAGTGGTTGATTTGAGCGCTGTGGCTGGCGGAGGAGTTGTGCAACATTCTCCCGCACTTTGTCAAACAATTCGGCATTCCTGTCCAGTTGGCAGTAGAAATGATTGACAGTCTCCGAAGAGGTTATCCACACGTTTTCTTTACTGCCCACATTAATATTATATGTGGAGTAATTGTACACATCTGATGTGACTTGCGGAGGGGGTTGTTCGTGTACCTCGGACTGTACACATTTCTCAGCCAGAAACTCACATGCACTACCAGAGACAGTTTCAATATCTACCATGTTAAGCAGCAGACCTTCTTCATCAGACGCCACAGCCTTTACAATGCATTTCAAACCAAAGTCTGATGAAGTATTTAAATCCACAAACTTGTGAAACTCTGTCAAGGCATCGCTATTCCAAGCGGTAGCAGTGGGATTAGTGGGACTCTTCAGACTGAATAAACAACACTGGAAAGCCTGAGCACCCAGCCTCAAGAAGGCTGGATCAATGGGGTACACATCTCGTAGAGGGACCATTTGAGTTTGACCATAGTCAATAAATCTCACCTCTAAAAGAGGCGAGTGACTATCTGCAATGATCTTTGCTCTGTACCATACGTCGTTATCCGGATTACGGGCAACGCAGATGGACTCAACAATCGGCTGAGGGTGGATAGATGAGTAGTGGTTTTGTAGGTCTTGCATAAGGCATCTAAGGGAGTCCTCATTTTTTGTTGTTTGACACCAGAACGTTTGTAGACTTTCGATGCAAGATACTTTTACATCGACACTACTTCCTACAGTGAATGCACTGCCATCACAAGCATTCTGCAACTCAGAGGAGAAACCTGGTGCAGGACACCCATCACAGTCTAATGCAGGGTCCAGACATTCAGAGCTGGTGTGAGGAGGAGACACATGCTCTTTCTCACTGTTGACTGCTTTGTTTCTAGAGCTTGGCACAGTTTCCTCTGGTAAACCATCAGCAAAGATACTGACTTTGTTCTGTAGAGTCACACACTGTTCATCTCCAAGTAAACAGAGACATGGTGAGGGAACGGGTTCATTCTGGGTAATTAAATCCTGTTCAGACTTAGCGGGTGAAATAAAGCCTGCCTTCTCCAGAAAACAAGTGTTGATGCATGCAGCATTAGCTGAAAAGAGAGTGGCATGATAGATATTTTGAAGCACATCATGGCGGTCGAACCTCACCACCACTGCCTTGCTCAGCAGTGATTTCAAGAAATCAATCTGTTCTGCAGTCCACTCGCTGCCATTTTCTTTTACTCCACTTAGAGAACAAAGATATGTGACAACCGGCATTCTCAGGAATTTTCCATGTAGTGGTCTGATGTCTTCAACAGGCACCAAATCATTTTTTCCTTCATCCACATGCAAAACCTCTACAGCACCATCACAAGTCTCGGTGTTTTGCTTTAGTAATGAGCGGTGCCACCTGCCATCTGTCCCTTTAGCAGCACATGGAGCCCTGCAGCTCTGCGGTGGTTCTTCTCCAAAGTCAGAGTTCTCTTCGTAGTGCTGGTGGATCTGTTCAGACAATATCTTCACTGCTTTGGAAAAAATTAGGAGCTCACAAAAAATATTTTCTGGATCAATAACCTCTGTGACATTAACAATTTCTAAAGTGTCAGTTAGCAGTTCTGGGTAAAAATATTGGTCATGTTTAGCAGGTTGGCTGCTAACATTCAGTCTCTGTTCCTGTGTTACTTCAATGGCCTCAGAAGACTCATCTTTGGGTAAATGTAGCAGTTTCAAGACAAAGTTTTTAAATTCTTCCACTGGGACCTTCTTTGCAGCTCCAGACTTGCACATATGCTTGGAAATAACTGGTATGTCAAGGAGAATTATCCTATCTGGCATCAGTACCTGTTGAACCAGTCCCTCAAACTTCTTCCCAGGGAGAGACATCAAAAACTTTGCAGCTTTATCAGGCCAGTTTTTCTCGACGGACAGGATATTTGCAAGTATGCAACATTCTGTTTCAGGAGGGAGGAGAAAACTGTCACTCTGAGCCCATGCTAAAACTTCATTTGTGGCTATGTGAGGCTGACCCTGATCAATCAGAAAGAGATTATAGGTTTCGCTTTCAATCGATATGATCCGAGCTCGGTGCCAGGTTTCACTGATGCAAACCAGACAGAGATCCCCTGGTTTCCCTTCTGATCCAGAAAACTTTCTGTGAGGAGTCTGAATTTCTTCTCTCATCTGCTCATAAATGTGCTTCCTCTCATCATCCATGTAAACCCATAATTCCACAAAACCACAGCTGGGGCTCAGGTTTACCCTCGTGACGAGAACAGGGACTTCTGCTCCTGGAGTTGGAAGCCCGGGAATTGAACACATTGTGAAGCTCAGAGATGAAACATACCTGCAAAATGAGAATGGTAAATGTGTCATCATCGAAGGGTGATGGGCATATGTTCGACTATTATTATTGCTGCAACATATACTGTGGTATTGATCCCTCATTTTGAAAACTGTTTATGCAAACTAATTTTTTTTTTTATTGCTACAATCAAACTATGAAGTCCAACACAACTGAAAGACCCTGGCCTACTAACAACTGATGTTCAATTTAATTTCACTTCAACCAGACCCGAAGATCACAGTAAGACTGGCAAGATTCGTTTAGACAGAAAATGCATTATACAAAATATGTCAAACAGTACTGAACAAGTAGACAACCTCTCCACTAGCAGATAATAACTCTCTTTATTAATTAGCTACATTCCACAGGCTTTCAAAGTGACAGTAATTGAACCATTACTTAAAAAGCAATCACTTGACCCAGCTGTCAGCTAATTATAGGATAGTCTCCAACCATCCTTTTTCTCAAAAATTCTTTAAAGAGTAGTAAAACAGCTACCTGATCATCTGCAGAGGAATAATGTAGTTTCAGTCAGGTTTCAGAATTCATCACAGTACAGAAACAGCATAAGTGAAGGTTATAAATGATCTTCTCCTCTGACAGTGGGCTCACCTCTGTGCTTGTCCTGCTAGACCTCAGTTCAGCATTCAAAACTGTTCACCACAACATTTTATTACAGAGCATGTCATATGTATTAAAGGTACTGCGCTGCATTGGTTTGAATCATATTTATCTAATAGACTCCAATTTGTTCATGAAAATGGGGAGTCTTCTTCACACAGTAAGGCTAATTAAATGAGTTCCACATCACACATATTAAACAAATACGTAGGACGGCGTCCTTCCATTTGCACAGTATCTCGAAAAATAGAAACCTGCTTATGTGTGGTGCTGAAAAAGATAATTTATGCATTTATTATGCCTAGGCTGAACTATTATAATTCATTATCATCAGACTGTCCTAAAAATTCTATGAAAAGCCTTCAGTTGATCCAAAATGCTGCAGGTAGAGTACTGACAGGGACTAGAGGGAAGGAGCATATTTCTCCCAAATTAGCTTCTCTTCATTGGCTTCCTGTTAAATCCCAAACTTAATTTAAAATTCTTCTCCTCACATACAAGGTCTTGAATAATCAGGTCCCATCTTATAGACCTCATAGTAAGTAATCTATCACTCCAGTAGAGCACTTCGCTCTCAGACTGCTCGCTTACTTGTGGTTGCTAGGATACTTAAGAGTAGAATGGGAGGCAGAGCCTTCAGCTTTCAGGCCCCTCTTCTGTGGAACCAGCTCCCAGATTGGATTTAGCAGACAGACACCCTCTCTATTTTTAAGATTAGGCTTAAAACTTTCCTTTTAGTTAAGGCTGAATCAGGTGACCCTGAACTAACCTTTAGTTACGCTGTCTCTCTCCCCCAACCGGTTGCGGCACATGACTGCCCCTCCCTGAGCCAGCTTCTGCTGGAGGTTTCTTCCTGTTAAAAGGGAGTTTTTCCTTCCCACTGTCATCAAGTGCTTGCTCATAGGGGGTAATTTTGATTGTTGAGTTTTCTCTGTAACTATTGTAGCAACTTTACAACATAAAGCACCTTGAGAGAACAGTTTCACTGTGAACCGGATTTTTTTAATTTTCAAAACATTTGCATTCGATGCCATCTACTGGCCATCTGCTGAATATATCTTTTTAAACAATATATTCAAGAAATAATTTAATTTAGGCACAAGACAAAATAAGACCATCTCGAAACTTGTATCAGTCAGCAACTATGACATCCTGTGTTATGCTCATTCTAATTACAGTATAGTGCAGAAGTCTTGAGCCATCCTTCTTATGTTGTGCATAGAAAATGGGTGCTAGGGGCAGTGATTTCAATAGTCACTGTTTGGTATGACCAGTTTTATGCTTCAAGACACCCTGAATTCACTTGGGTAAACTTTCTTGTAATTTCTTTTAACAGTCTTCAGAATTAGTTCTCCGCGGTTCTTGGACATTCAAAGCTTTTCTTTGGATGCTGGCTCCTTTTTGTTGGAAAAAAGGGAAAACCTTTGTCAATCAGAAGCTTTCCAGATGTTACTTTTAGCATTCAGAACCCATCCATTTTAGCAAAACTACCTGAAATGCAGCCCCAAAACCATGACAGTCTCCACCATGTTTTAAAGATGGCAGTATCTCCTGGCCTGTTGCTACTGATTTTCAGTCCTGTTCTTGCATAATTAGGGATTCTTCAGCCTTTTCTGCACATTTCCATTCCTTAACAGGCTGCTGGTAGTGCCAAAAGATACAGTTATAATCGGTTCTTAGAGAAGTTGTCTGTTAAATGTAGACCAAAAAAAAGCGCTGGACTAAAAATGAGTGAAAAAGCGGGCAATGTCCAACGACCCTCAGAAAACCTGGAGGACTTTTGCTCAAGTCTGGTTCATTGGAAGCAGGAAATAAAGCTGAGGGGTGGCTCAGGACTTTTGCACAGCACTGTATATTGCAAAAAGTGCTCGTTGTTGTTCGTCAGTCTAGTTTGCGTGCCTTTTCGGACGTGTTACATGCAACACAATCACCACAATCGCTTTTCTCACCATAGCAGCTGCAGGCCAAACGTCGCATCTTGTTCAAGTCGCTGAACTGATCAGGGATCCGGTAGGAGGAAAAGGGGGGAGAGGCGTGTACTCAGTCCCTTTTAAGGCTTCGATTAGGAGCAAATAAAAAGGTCCAACTGAAGGGAAAGGTTCGCATTTCTGCTTTGTTTTTGTTTGTTTTTTGTTTGTTTATGTTTCAGTAAAACAAAGAAAATGTGTCAGCAGGGGGCAAGCTGCACATGCAGCAGTTTAAAGCCCCCTCCCCCCGGGTCTTCTCCCTTCCCCCCGGTCTTCTTCCTCCCCTCTCCCCCCGCCTGAGTTTCAAAATATCAGCCAAATACACAAAACGAAAATAAAACACTAAACTTGTTCAAATTGGACACATAATCACCCACGCACACGCACAGGTGGATGCTGAGCCAATCACGCAGCACGCTCCGGGTTCCGTGTTTGGAACCGAAATCACACCCACAACTGTCACGTCTGCGGCTCGCTTTCCACGCAGTCACACCGTACGACCAGGAAGTCGTAAAGCGGCGCACTGTCTTCCCGTGATCATAATATTTTTGAAGGCTTCACACGGGATCGAGCAATGGTAGGCGACGACTAAAACGCTCGTATTGTTTCTCATCCAAAAGAGCTGAAATCTAGCGGAAGTTTGAAGCGTTTTGTGGTCGGAGGGGTTCTCGGGGGATGTGAGACAAATAGCATTGCTGGACTTTGGTGTGCAGTTTTGAAAACAGTGTTTTCACTGAGCTCCGGGGCGCTTAGGTGGTGCAGCGGGGGGAAACGCAGCAGGTCCGGTTCGTTGTGCCTGATGCAGGCTGTCTGCATGCATGTGGAGTTGCATCTGCAAACAAAATGTTTTAGCTCCGTGTTGCACGGTAGATCACCTGTTTGCATTAGCCTGCTGGTTCAGGCGGCTTCCTGACTACAAGACAAAAGGCAATTTTCTTTTTACATGCCCACACTATGAAAAACACGTGTTTTAATCACTGTACAAGCTTATCTATACTTTTTGTTTGTTTGTTTTTTGCTGATGTTGCATGTTTCACTGGAGGGTGTTTGAAATATATTTACACTTCTGATAACACATTTGAATAAGGAACTGAGGTGACTTGTTTAGGGTTTTCACAAGTGGAAATACTTTGTGAAACAATGGATCGAAGTGGTCGAATCTGCTAAATTTATAAGGTTTAAGTTGGAAAAAAGAAGTTATGCTGCTCTGCAACTTCTGTAGGTTGAAAACCAGCAAATGCACACTTTAAAAACGTGTGAGTTTGCGAAGTGACTGTAAGTTTCACTTACACTGACTCTCTCTCTCTCTATATATATATATATATATATATTTAATCATTTGTTTTGTCATCTTAACTCTGTTGCCAGTAACTTGTTCCAAAATGAGTAAGAGAAAAGGCA
>VOQJ01034494.1:29088-39277 GCA_015052665.1 Apistogramma diplotaenia | reverse complement strand
ATATATGTGTGTATATGTGTATATATATATATATGTATATATATATATATATATATGTATATATATATATATATATATATATATATATATATATATATATATTTTTTTTTTTTAATCATTTGTTTTGTCATCTTAACTCTGTTGCCAGTAACTTGTTCCAAAATGAGTAAGAGAAAAGGCAAAGTGATCACTGATGTAGCAACTTTCAAGAGCCGGAGAGTTGCAGCTGTGAGTATCGAAAATGCACCAGATGAAGCAAACCCAAATCACCAGGGGATCTTTTCCAAGGGCTTCGCTCAGTCTGCTACAGTGAGTATTCCCCCGACAGGAAACATCAAACGTAGTTTGCAGTTGCTTTTCTGCAGCTTATTAACGGTCAAATGTCATTTCCTGTGTGTGTTTGCAGGGCGACATTGGACTCATTGAAAGCATCACTCTGAAGAATTTCATGTGTCACCATTCTCTCGGCCCGTTCCAGTTTGGGCCCAATGTGAATTTTATAGTCGGCCACAATGGAAGTAAGAACATCGCCTTCAAGTGAATGTACCTCGATGCTCTGTCATGTCTGTTTTATTTAATCTTACAAATCTGTGTGTGTTAAATTGGCTGCTACTCTTTTTAGATAGATGGATAACTTTAGAGCTCAGAGAGGCGCTTTTTTTGGTTCCATCTCTGAATTTCCTTATTATTTACATGCCTGAATGCATTGAGATGCTGCTATGTGACTGAAACTTTAGTTACTGAACAGCTGAACTGTTGTAGTTGGTTGAGTGTATGTTTAAATATTTTAAGAGACTTCAAGTGTAATATATCAATGATTATGGCATCTTTAGAAGTGAGTGTAGTCATATTAGGTGTAGGTGGAATACCAGCTTGTTTAATGCTGTTTCTACTAAGCGTACTGAGAGAAAGCAACAGTTTAATGCTTAGCTGACTGAACATTTGTTTATTCAAAGACGGCTTCCTGAGTTATTCCAGTGGATGGGTCATTTATAATCATTTGCATACAGTCTTCTAGCTCCGCCAAGCAGCACGTGTCTGTAAGGTGGTTTACATGCAGTGATTTAATTTCACGACCTTGTTACTGATCCATCCCTCAGGTGGAAAAAGTGCTATCCTGACTGCTTTGATCGTGGGCCTCGGTGGAAAGGCCACTGTGACGAACAGAGCAATGTCGCTGAAGGACTTTGTGAAGACCAATGAAAAGTAAGTCACGGATCATAATGTTGGCCCGCAGTAACAAATCACGTGTCCTTATTTTAATGCTGAAAATGCTTCAGATTTCAGTGGCTCTAAAATCCTGTTAAAGTACACTGTGGTTTCCAGTACTGCAGATATAACAGTAAAGCTGAGAAACAGAGGACCAGATGCTTACAAAAAGGATGTTTACGGCGACAGTATCTCCATCGAGCATCGGCTCTCAAGTGATGGCTGCCGGACCTGCAGGCTGAAGAGCAAATCAGGTGACTTTCCACAGATAATCTGACTGGAAGACTTTCTGTAAGTTGGTCTGACACTTAAGAGTGGAGACAATCACAGCAAGCAGACTGTCACTTCCTAATGCTGTATACATTCTTTACTCTCAGTGAGGAATTTTCCTCTATAAACCTGCTTACATTTTATTTGCATGGCACTGTATCAGCCACTGTTCATTTTATAAATAAAATGAACTTGAAGTGCTCTTGTCAGTATGCAAGCACTAACCTATGGATCATCATCATGGTCATTTAACTCAATGGATGAACCAGTGTTGCATCTATACAGAACTGACAACTTCTGTATAGAATTGTATTTTTAGGCACTTTATTACTTGCAGCCTGTTGCAAAATCACATAGTTTCTTCTTCAGTTGAATCAATGAAAAATACCAAAGATAACACGACGACAGCGGGCGTCCGCAGCCTTCTGTTAAACACGGGGGAGTCTCTGTCATTGGTGGGGAATCTTGTCAAAATTGATGCACAGAAAAGTGCCGTCAGATTTTTTTGCGAGTCACATGTAAACATCTCACATCTTCTTTTAAAGGGAAACGGAGCTTTATTTGTATTTTGTGTGCTTTAGGACAACTTATCTCAAACAAGAAGGAGGAATTAACAGCCATTTTGGACCATTTTAACATCCAGGTACCTCTTTCTTTCTTTTTTTTCTCTTTTTTTTAAACCCCCCAGTAGCTGCATGCTTTAACAGGATATTTGTTTGTGTCTTCCAGCTTGACAATCCGGTATCCATCCTCAGCCAAGAAATGAGCAAACAATTCCTGCATTCCAAAAATGAAACAGACAAGTATAAGGTACAGTAGTGCCATGTTCAGTATAGGCTTTAAGATTAAAGGCTTACTTTGATGAGGTTTTTTTTCTGCTTTTGTCGTTTGTAGTTCTTCATGAAAGCGACTTTGCTCGAACAGATGAAGAGAGATTACATCCACATTAAACACACTAAAACAGTCACGCGGGAGCAGGTCGAGAGGCAAGAGGAGGTATGGTATTCATCACACGAACCGCTCACTGTTGATACTTCACGTCAAGCAAGTCTTTAAATATCCATTTGAGAAAAGTTACTTAAGTTGCTTATTTCTGGTTACACTGACAGCTTTAGCATTTGTTTCTTGGGGTTTCTCTTGGCGTTATGCAACTGTGAGCTTATTCGCTCGCAGCTTACATGTTTAACTATTGTTTTTCATAAAAAAATTGTTTTTGTATACAGTGTCTCAAGGACCTAAAGCAAGAGTTCCTGCAGAAGAAAGAACGATATGAAAATGTTGCGTCCTTCAGTGACATGAAGGTTGATTTGGAGAATCTGAAGAAAGCAATGGCATGGTGTTTGGTAAGAGCTATGTAATGCAATGTTTGCTGGTTGTATGAAAAATGTATAATGAGTATGAAAGAAAAAAAAAATCACGTTAAAAGAAATTGAAAATTTTAATGATTTTCAGGTCAGTGAGAAGGAGCAGCTTGTAAAGGAGTTGAAGGAGGACATTGAAAAGGAAGAGAATAATTGTAAACCAAAGGAAAACCTTCAGCTCTGTCAGGTGAGTCACAAGCGTTCTTTTTCTGTTAAATATCCAGGCCTATTTATAATGCCAGAGCACTTCAGACCTTCATCACTGCGCAAGCGCAAAGTCCTTCCTTCACATAATGCACGGTAGTGTTTACAGTAGATATCCTCCACTGGAAATCTCGCATCTTTCACACAGACGAAGATCATACAAGTAGAGAAGAAGCTTCAGTTCAGCAAAAGCAAACTCGACAGTCTGAGAGAGGAGCGAGAGTCTTTGTTGGAGGGCAATCTGAAGCTGAAAGAGCAAGTGAAGATCATTAACAAAGCACACAAGGACCAGGAGGTACCCAAACTGTGCGCTAATCTGCACGCTTTTGGTTTTTTTGCTTTGAATATGTGAAGTCATATTAATTTGATAATCTTTCCCCGTAGCTCGTTTATTTTCGAGCTCTAAACAAGCTGAAACAGTCCGAACAAGAACAAAACCTTCTTCAGGAGAAAATTAACAAGGCAAAAGCAAGGTAGGGAAGTAAAGGTGTGACAAAATACCTTTTTATAAAGCTACTTTAAATAATTCATTTTTTACTCTGTTTCAGTAAGAGTCTGAACAGTGAGGGGGACTCAGAATATGCTAAACGGCAGAAGAGCTTAAGCAAACTGAAGGAGCAGCTTGCAGAGCTCGAGAATAAGTGCACGCAGCTGAATCAAGAGATCAAGAACAAGCATCAGGCGCTTCTCAAAGGAAAGGAAGAACGGGACAAGCTGAGGTATAACAAACACTGCCAGCTGTCATGTTAACATATTGTTAGCGATTTGACCTTTTTATGATCATGCTTTCTTTGTATTTACCAGACTAGAGGAAAGGAATGTCCAGGCTTCATATGAGTCCAAACTAAAGAGGAAGAATCAGCTGCTCGCCAGTCGATCCAACAAACTAAAGCGGTTTGGAGACCATGTACCTGACATGATGAGTTCGATTAGCGAGGCTTACGCTACAGGACGCTTCCTCAAGAGGCCTGTTGGTCCAATAGGTAACACTCTTTTATGATTTTCTCTTTGGATTATAGCAGAGATTTTTTTTATCAAACTTGAAATCAATACCAGTAGCCCATTCAGGTAGTGTAGAGACTGAAAATTTCTCTGATGAAGAAAACCTGTCCTGTTTTTAAACCAATCACTGGGGTTGCAGAGTTAGCACTGCCACCTCCCAGCAACAAGGTCCTGTAACCCTGCTTATTGGCTGGGGCCTTTCTGGGTGGAATTTCTCCCTGTGCCTGTGTGGGACCTCTCCGGATACTCCAACTTCCTCTCACAGTCCAAATCTGTGTTTCATTAACCTACAAAATCGGGTGTCGGAGCTGGGAATGATGTCACTCTCAAATTGATTATGTACCACACACTGTATATAAAAGATGGACACAGCCACGGCGAGCCCTCCTGTTGGTTTCTACAGTCAGAAGTGACTGTATTTGGATGAGAGAGTGGAGTACCATTTTTACCAGCTAAAATTAGCTGATTTGGTCAGCAAAGTGCATGTGTCATTTATGTAGCATATATGTTTCCTCTCTTGATGCTAAACTAAGCTACTTTAACTGGTTCCTTGCAGCAGCTTCGTATTTATCATACAGACAAGTCTAATCTCTAATAATAATCTCCAGCTCTAATATTTTTTCCACCATGCAAAAACACATGACCCCCATTTTTTTTCATTTAACTTTTTAATAGTTTTGTAAGTAACCACCTTTTTTTTTTTATTTTGGACACTCAGTGCTTTAAAACATTTCAAGTATAATTTCATTTAAATACTTTGTAGTCTTTATATTTATTGCATTTGACAGTCTGTGTTTATTCCCAGGGGCTTGTATCAGTTTGAAGGATCCCTCATTAGCGGTGGCTGTGGAGTGCTGCTTGCGGAGCTTCATGAAGGCTTTCTGTTGCGACAACTACAAAGATGAGGCCGTCCTCGAGGAGCTGATGGCTCACTTTTATCCAAAGGGCAACAGGCCGCAGATTATTGTCAGCCCCTTCTCTGATAAACCTTACAACATTCATGGAAGGTCAGCATGATGTGAGATTTTTTTCTTCTTCTTTTTCTAAAGGTTTTTTAAAAACACACTTTGTTTTCACTCTCTGCTGTTTCATAGGAAAGCACATCATCCGGACTACCCGTCAGTGTTGGACATAATCACAGCAACAAGCCCAGTCATTATCAACTGCCTGATTGATATGCGAGGGATAGAATCAGTTCTAATAATCAGAGTAAGTATTTCATTAAGATCTCCTTATGCCTTGATGTTGCATGAAGAGTTGCTTTAGGATTGATGTTGTATTTCCTTTTTTTTTTTCCCCTTCTTCATCATCGGGTCTGTGTTTTCTGTTTGATCTCAGGAAAAACACAAAGCGAGGAGAGTCATGCAGCAAGGCCGGCCACCTAAAAACTGCCGCGAAGCCTTCACTGCTGAGGGGGATCAGGTGTATCCGAACCGTTATTACACATCTGATTTCAGCATGGCAAAATATCTAGGTGCTGATATTGAGACTGAATTAAGGTAACTATTGGAAACTATTTTTAGGCCAGCAATAAACACTTCAGTTATTATCCTGCATTGTAATGTCAGATGGAAATGACAATAGTATAAAACATGACTTTATAGGTGTGGTATATTTACAAGTTTTGCTCTAAGAAGAATGTGATCCCGCCTGTTACAGTATGCTGGAGTCAGACCTGGAGAATTACCAGGCTCAGCTGTCCAGGTTTCAGCTCCATGTAAAATCTGTCACCGAAGACATTGTGAACATGGAGAGCAATCTTAACAACACCATCCTGACCCTGAAGATAACGCTGGTCAGTGAACAATACGCCTGCAGCTTGTGCATTGGAAACTGTTGAGCGATACTGCTGTTTAGATTTCCTTTCATTCTCTGCATTTTCAGTTTTTCACCTCTTTTTGTGTTTTGTCTGCTTCCCATTTAAGCAGAAACCTAAAGGTGAATCCAATGTTACGGATAAATCACACTAGACTCTAGTGTGATTTATCCGTAACACCTTTAGGTTTCTCCCTTAGGTTTCTCTAGTGACTAGAGTGTGATTCAGCAGACTTGTTGTGATGGGTAAATTTGTTGGTTGCATTGAACTTTTACACATTCTGGGACCAAATGCACGTAGTTGCAGTGACCAACTGGCTGCCCAGAGACTGAGCATGCAGCGCCCTCAACCTCTAGGTGTCTACTTTTGATCCAAAAGCGATTGCACAGGTCACCTGGTGGGAGGCAACCCGTCCCCAAGCAGTTGCGTTGTTACTCGGACTGACTGTAGTTGTGCTCAGACAGATTAATGAAGGTTGCAAATAATTCCTGTAAATGCAGACAGGTTGCTAACACACTGCAATCCACACTGAAAAGTGTGATTAATGTGTTTTTGTTTTTTTTTCATATACTGTAAATTCCCGACTACAGAGCGCATATGATTTAAAGCTACATGCTCAAATTTGAGAAAGAAAATAAATGTTGTACTTGTAAAAGCCAATTTTAAGCTGCTGGTGTCCCATGTTGTAATATGCAATATTTACACAGAAAGATAATACATGGGAGGTTTCTTTAATTTTTAATTTAATCTGTATGGTACCATAAACAAATACATATTGCATATTGACTTTTTTTCGAACAGTGTCTGTACCATGGCTACCTTTAAATATACGTATGTATCAGTAACACCAATTACATTACTCATGCTTTTTTACTGAACAGTGCATATCATTATATCCAATATCTCGTCCTCTGGGATCTTGTCACTCACTTCAGCCTCTTCGTTGTCACTCTCACTTGAGCGCATCCGGTCCTCTTCATCACGCAGTAGTACAGACATGGAAAAAAAACGGACTTTTGCGAGATCTCGCAAAACTTTTTAATGCAACAAAAACGTTCCTAATTTTATGTCCTGCACTTCTGCGTTAATCTTGATGTGGTCCGTCGGGATGTTGAAAGGATCGGCGAGAGACAGCCAGCAAAAGTCGCTTTTAATTTATAATCCGGCGGTTAATGTTGACCATAACCAGGCCACACCTGTACAGGCAGGAATGAACCTTACTGTCTCACTCTCACTCATCATCACTGTTCCAGTCAATAGGCACACACACTCACACAGCTCGAGCTTTTATTTTTTTTATTTATACACAAATATGAAACTTACCCAAAGCGTATGTGTCCTCCATCACTGTGGTTGTTCATGGGATGAGCGGTCCCATTACTGCCGATTAAACGAAGCAGTGATGGTGAGTGAGAGCAAGTCAGCCAGGTTCATTCCTTCCTGCCTGTAGAGTTGTGGCTGGTTACGGTCAACATTAACAGTCGGATTATAAATGAAAAGCGACCTTTGCTGGCTATCTCTCGCCGATCCTTTCAACGTCTTAACAGACTGCATCAAGATTAATACAGAAGTGCAGGACATAAAATTAGGAACTTTTTTTTTTCATTAAAAAGTTTTGCGAGATCTCGCAAAAGTCTGTTGTTGTTGTTTTTTGGGTTTTTTGGGGTTTTTTTGTTTTTCCGGGACATTACGATGCAAAACGTTTTTGGGGGCATTAGCCACACCTTAGTATTGGCCGCAGTGTTCAAAGTGTGGGAAAAAAGTAGCGGCTTATAGTCTGGAATTTACGGTATATTCAGTTTAACAATCAATTATATTTGGTGGTTTTGTTTTCATTGCAGGCTTCTGTAAATCAAGTCAAAGCCTCAATAACTGATCTGGAGACTGCTAGTGAGGACCAAATTGACGACATCAGCTCACTGGTGATGTTTCAGTTTTTATTTATTTTTTATCTCTTTTATAATAAACAAAAAGCTGCCATGAATTATGCAGGTATAATGTTAAATGTTTTAAACTGTGCAGGAAGAAGTTGCCCAAGAGAACCAGCAGAAAATCGAGGCAGAAAAGCAAAGTGTTCAGGAAGCAAAGGTAGAACTCAACAAGCACCAGAAAATGGCAGAAGACTCAGACTCCAAGTACTCCTCCGTTAGAGAACGGATTGATCAGCTTGTCGAGGAGATGGAGCCCCTGAAGGTACAGTAGATGTTTTATGGTTTCAGGTTGTTTGTTTTTGTGCAGGTTTTCAAACCTTTACACCTGTTGGTAGTGAGATTGAGTATTTTTTCTGCTGTTCACCTGCAGGATGAACAGCTGAAACTGGAGACAGAGTGTGCCAAGCACGAAAGAAACCTTAAAATTTTAGAAAACAAGCTGAAGGCTCATGAAGACAACATCACAGTCATGAAAAACGAACTTGCTCAAAGAGAAGAAGAGTTACAGGTAACATAAGATACGATTCATCAGTGTGTAAATTAAACTCCGTGTATTTAAGCTGTACTTTAGCTATTTAGGCCAACTAGTATTCAGTGAATTCAACCAAAGGGAAGGAAAGTCAACAGACGGCTCATGATGTTATGACAGGAATACGTGGAAAAAGCTACAGAGATTAGTCCTGAACGGCAGCAGGTGACAGGCAGCACCAGGAGCATCGACACCGAAATCACTCGACTGAAGAAGAAGATCAAGGTGTACGAGAGCAGCCACGGCCAGCAGGAGCAGGTGGTCAGGTGAGAGACTGAAAGCTTTCTGAAAGCATCTGGGACTTTGGTGATACTTTACATACTGATTTTAGCTGTAATTTTTCAGACATGGAAGCAGAAATAATTTAAATGGTTGAAACAAAATTTTTCAATGAGCTATTTCATCAGTCATGTCAGTGCTGATGTAAGCTGCATATATTAAAGTAATCTAATCAAGTACTGTACCTGGACCTAAGGTGGCACCCCACTGAACCAAGGATCTTTACATACAGGCTTATTAACTAATCTAAATGAACTATTAGGTATTCTCAGGAGTTATAGTGAACCAAAACAATCTGGAACGGCATTTCAGCACCTTCAGTTCAAAAGTTCACCTTCAGCAAGCTTAAACAGTAATATTTATAATATACAAGCAACTTCAAAAGTTTCAAACGGCTCACCAAGTGAAGACAAATAAACTGTATTGTAGAGGAAGATGAGAGATTTTTCATTTTGTGAAAGACTTGGAAAAACAACAAACCAGTCAGTTCATTAACAGTCTGCTTCAGGCTAAACTGTTTAGTTTGTAGCACTGTGGTAAAGCTTACAGTAATGCACTATGTTGCACTGGTGTTCATGATCAGTGTCAGGTTACATCAAGAACAGCAGACACCAGTTCAAATCTTCAGTCTTGTTGAATTCAGTTAAATCCACAAAGAACAGAAAGCCTCAGTGCAGCAGTAGCACAGGCTGATCACACCCTGTGCGCAAAGAAAACAAATCTACTGGAGGTCAGAATTACATTTTTATATGTCTAAGTGATTTTTATTCCCAGTGCTAACCCATTGGTACACTGAAACTTAGGATTCCCCACCTGGAAATCCCATTTAACCCCTTTTTACATAAAAAGCTGAAAAGACATATAGACTTTTAAAAAGTGAATTACTATTTTGCGTGCCCTTATTACCCCTTATGAGAGCAGACTGTATGGTTGATCGCTGCATGAATCAAGTTGCTGAAGCAAACAGTAGACTCCTTGGTCTCCTGTGCATGCTCTCGCCCATCGTACTGTTTTAAAGAGCATATTTGCGGCATCACACACACACATCAATGTCTGTGACACACATGGCTCTGCATTAATCTGGTCTCCGTGGACAATGATGTTTGCAGACGATCTGTAGTGAGCAGATGGCAGAGAGCCCCGAGAGGTGGAGGTATGCTCTGGAGAGAAGAGGAGGAAAAGTAGTAGAAGCAAGACAGATGTGTGTGCATGTGTGTGAATGAGATGGAGACAGGTGGAATGGTGAAGGTGCATGGAGCAAACACAGTGAAGGTGGATGAGTTTAAGTTTAAGTATCTGGAGTTGGACACCTGGAGTGTGTCAGAGGGGATTGTGGATATATTCAACAAATGATGGTGAAGATGGAGCTGCCAGTCAGCAAAGAAAACCACAGAGGAGGTACATGGCAGTGACGTGCAGTCAGGGGAGGCAGGTGAGGCACGGCCTCACCTGTCATCATGGAAATATAAAATTAAAAAGTAAATTAAATGGTTATATTTATTCAGCTTTTCCCCAAAATCGCCGAATTTTCACATTTACCATTCAAATACTAAGAAGAGCCGAGCGGTGAGGCACCAGCCCGCTGAGC
>VOQJ01034494.1:9426-22567 GCA_015052665.1 Apistogramma diplotaenia | reverse complement strand
CTGAGCCTGGTTCTGCTGGAGGTTTCTTCCTGTTAAAAGGGAGTTTTTCCTTTCCACTGTCGCCAAGTGCTTGCTCATAGGGGGTCGTTTTTGATTGTTGGGTTTATTATGTAATTATTGTAAGGTCTTTACCTTACAATAAAAAGCGCCTTGAGGCGACTATTTGTTGTGATTTGGCGCTGTATAAATAAAATTGAATTGAATTGAATTGAATTACAGGCCAGGCAGTGGCCCGGCACCCTGACTGCCTTTAGGTAGCACGATGAAATCATTGGACCCATTATCAGACCTTACGCTGGTCCTGGGTTCCATCTGGTGCACGACAATGTCCGGCCTTATGTGGTGAGGGTTTGCAGGTGGTTCCTGGAGGATAAATTGGTATCATTGACTCGCCCACCCACCCTCGCCTGACCTAAATCCAATAGAACACCTCTGGGACATTACTGTATGTTTGGGTCCATCTGACGTTGCCAGGTTGCACCCCAGACTGTTTGGGAGTGTTGCCCTGGTCCAGATGTGGGAGGAGATCGCTTCATTGGGAGCATGCTCCGACATTGTCAGACACACATACGAGCACATGGGTGCCATACAAACTATGGAATTATCACCATTTGTCAACAATGTTAATAATACTAAGTGCTCTTCTGGGTGGTGTTTTGCTCCTGGTGGGAAGCACTTTTTAGCTGTCTGTAAAAATGTCAGCCCAGGTCTTCGCTTAGTTTGTCAATGTAAATATCGCCACAATATCACGTTTTGTGTGGATTGTATGTTTTTACACACCCGCCCGTCCACCCATTCACTCATTTATCCATCCATACAGAGCGCCATGTTCAGAGTGGTCATCATTTCTTTTGTGTCCATTAAGCCGTGCCTTAAGCCCGTGCCGTTTGAAAAAAGCCTGTTCATGGTTTATTTGTTTTAATCACTACAGAATTATTTTGGGTGCAACACATGCCACATGTATAAAAGAATACAGTCACTTGTATTATGATTTTTCATATTTGATATAAACATTTACTAGACAAAGAATCTGACATGGTGACTGGCCTGAAATTCATGATAAAGTATATAGACGCTGTTAAATGTGATGCTTGGTTTGAGACACAACAATGAAAAGCTTCTGCACCTTCCACTACTACAAGTGGACTACAAGCAGACACTCAGTCCTTGCTTGCATAGCCTGTAAATGGGGAAATGGGGAAGCAAAACTGTCGTAAGAGAATTTCTGCAGTGGTTTCAACCCACACCGACCCGTTGCAGTCTCACTCTAAAATGCTTTTTTCGAAAGCTTTATCAAGCACCTCTCTTGAAGGTCCTGCATCTTAAATGACTGCAGCGAATGGAATAGATTAGAAGATGAGACCTTTCAATAAAAAGTTTCTCCTTACAAAAAAGTTTCATACGAAGGAATGCAGTGTGTTCAGTAAACATATATATAAGGCTTTTGTCCCTCTTTTTGCTGCATTGGAAGTGGAGCCCCTCCCACGAGGGCCCTAGCTTTAAGAGTGAGCTCCCAGCAATAAGGTCAAAAGCCGAGACTATTAATTTTGCAGTGCTCTTCATTTCTGTAAACAAGTTGATATGTACCGAGTAAAGTTTAGTTAAGTTAAAGTGAACTTGAGTAAACTATGAAGCCTTAAAAAATGCCAATCTTGGATCACTGTGGGGAATAATGCATATGTACTGTGCCTAATGACAGCTGCAGGTTTGGCCTCATCTCTAATTTATGCGGCAGCAGTACAGTATAACATTAAGGGAAGCATGTTCCGGAAATATGTTTCTGCTCATCCTGTAAGTCACTCAAGCAAAACATAGTTCATGTGAAAGCTCTTCCTCAGAAATTAGCCCACATGTGCAACCCGAAAATCTTTCCGAAAGTGTCACACATACACGTGTATCAAATGGAAGGAAGCATGCTCCCACATTACAGGAGGTGAACTAATGATCTAATGAGTCACATACTGTACATCCCATGCAACAATACTAAATGAATTTAGTATGAGGGTTTCTCTTTTATAACCACCTAAAGATGAAAAAGGTAAGAGATTATATTTTTTTTGACACATAGTATATGCATGCAAAGAACCTACTCTTCTTGGTTCCAACGTGTGAAAACATCTGGAACAGACAGGAGCCTCTCTACTCTCCAAGAGCTCAACAAGTCTGTACAGTAGAGACAGTTACAATTATCATAGGAATTATTATTTAGTTGCTATTATGTAAAGCGTACAGTAGTTGCAGCAGTGAACACTGGGGATCCTAAATACTGCAGAAACATAATTTAATGCAGTGCTCCACTGATATACAAGCTAGGGTTGAATGAGAATGTGTAGGGTTACTGTGCACAAATCACATTGGCGTGTTGTCAAATAGAAATGTATGATATCTTATAGCTATATTCAAAATTATTCAGCATTTGACATTCTCATGCATACAACCACAAGAAGCGAGTCCATTGAAAAATAGTCCAAGCAGTGTTTTTTTGTTGTTTTTTTTCCTGTGGAAATGGCAGAGAACCTAATGAGACATTAAAACATGTGCTGCTGTCCAGAGTGTGTGGATACAGACAGGAAAAGGAGGGAGCAGCGACGGCTCACTTCTGCATGTCACACTGCAACAGGAGCACGATGGACGGGTCGCTCTTCGCCGCCTCTTTGAACTCCTCCAGCGAGATCTGGTCGTCGTTGTTTTTATCCATTTTACTGAAGATCTTGTCCACCCTCTGCTCTGGTGTCAAACCGTCCTCGTTCATTTTCATCATGATCACCGTGCCCACCATTTTGTAAATAGCCTGTGGGTGAGGTGCAGCAAGAAATTAGCTGAGAGCTGTGGTTTATTATGCATTAATAAAAGATGGATGGATGGATGGATGGATGGAGCAGTGAATAAACAGCTTAAAGTAAATTTAGAAAGTCAGAATAATTTTAGCAAGTTAATTAAGATTGTTGCAGAAATATCTGCAAAAAAGCTGCCTAGAATTATTAAGTAAAAATAGGGGAATAATGGAAATAATGGAAATAGTAGCAGCAGGTGAACAAGGACAAGAACAAGGAAGGGAGGATCACAAATAAATTGTGATTTTCATGTGCAGATTCGTTACAATATTACTGCACAAGTGTGAAAACATACATTATATTAGTGGATCATTGCAGCTATTCGTGATGTTAAATACATCTGTATTGCTGGGTAGCTCTATAAGTATTTATATAATAATCCAGTTTATCTGCAAAATAAGTAAATCTTGATCTTTTTTTGGCTGCTTCCTTATCCAATGGGGTCACCACAGCAGGTGGAGCTGCATGTTTGAGTTTGTGGGCTTTTATATGGCAGATGCCCTCCCTGATGCAACACTCCAGGGATCTGTGTCTCCACCTGGTCTCAAACCAGAGATCATTCGTGTGTCAGGTGACTGTGTTAACTGCTTCACTCTTGAGCCACTTACAAACTAACAAGCAACTAAAATAAACAGCACAAAAAATACAAAGTAAACAAAAAAATTGAATTCCCAATTTAGTAGAGTAGAAGCTATGGGCCATGTCTGTTAATCAACTAATGATGCTCTAAGCATTGACGGTGGTTGTGTAACAGCTAGATGGGTCAGTTGTGGACCCTTTTTGAGTGCAATAGCTATTCTGTAGTGAATGGGATCCATTCAGGCTCAGTCATGTTCTAAACGCATGAATTTATGTGCCTCCTCTTAGTGCTTTCATTATTTTTGAAGCCCCATTTCTTTATTTTTAAATGTTTTATTATTGTCAAATGCTTTTTAAATAACAGTTTGACACTGAACACAATAGTTCTCTGACTCTCGTATATTTGAAATGTAAAAATGGCAAATTCACACATTTTAAAAGCCGGAGTCAGAATATTCTCTTTGCTCCACTCATTCCTTCAAGGTGATTTATTCTAAAACCGTAAGTCTTACTACAGTGAGAGTCACACATTTTCATTTATAAACTACGAGGAAAGTTTATGGTCAAAATAAATAAATAAAAATGATTTGATAGGAGTGTTTTGAAGCCTTTTCAGCTGAACAAAATGCCAGCAAACACAATGAAACCGACCTAAACACAGAGAATTCAATTATGTGAAAAGTATCTTACACGGGTCTTCTGACGGCGCTTTCATCTGACTGTTTATGTATTGTCACCTCAGTAGGGATTGACAGTCCCTAGTGAATCTGTCAATACGCTCTGATATTCCTGACACATATCAGATTTATTTTATAGATTGTGTTTCCAGAAATAGAACAATGTAATTCAATACAACTGCAGTTTTGTCATTAGGAAACTGTGTCTGTACTCAAGGCACTGCAGGTGTGCAGGAGACTGATAACAGCACAACAACAAAAACAGAGCTAGTCCCCTGATGAGCAAAGGCTTAATGACTCTATAATCCCTCACCTCGATTATCTCCAGCATCTCCACTCTGGTGATTTTGCCATCACCATCCAGGTCATACATGTTGAAGGCCCAGTTAAGTTTCTGCTCAAAGCTTCCGCGGGATGTGATGGACAGGGCACAGATGAACTCTCGGAAGTCAATGGTGCCATCTCCGTTTTTGTCAAAGGTTCTGAATGCGTGTTGTGCGAATTTTGACGCATCACCGTAGGGAAAGAACTACCAAAAAAAAAAAAGAGCAAAAAGAGATCAACCAGCGCTTACTTGTGACAGCATTAGCGCAGCTTTTGAAAGGGAAAATAACTGCTGACCGCTGTATGATTAAAGTTTACACAACAAATAACTCTAACAGATGGGAAAGAGGCAGTGGATGAAGAAGAGAGGGAGCTGGTGTACACAAACCTTCACATAAAGCTGCTGGAACTCCTCCAGATTCAGCCTGCCAGTGGGGCAGTCCTTCAAGAAGCCTTTGTACCACTGCTTCAGCTCATGTTCATTAAATTCTGTGTTCTTCACCAGATCCTCCATCACCTCAGGAGTCAGCTTGCTGTTCTGCTTTCCCATGTTTCCTGTGGTGCAAGAACACGTGAATAATGCATTTGCCTGTGCTTCAGCTCGAAAAATATCTTTCAAATTTCCACTTCAAAAAATGAGTACAGAGTGTAAAATCTGTTCTTTTTCTTCTGGGATGGCAGCAAATATTGCCTCGGTGCTCATGTGCTATTTCTGTCCCCTCAGCCTGTTTGTGCCAGTCAGTGGCCTGGGTAGCACTGACCTGGATCAACACCGACAGAGCAGATCCAGTTCATCAAATGTTCGATCGCTGCTATCAAGTTTCCGCTCCAAACACTGTCCTATAACCTGACAATGACAACAAAGGCTGTGCGTGCTCGTAAAAGAAAGGATGCTGCAGTAAATCCACAGACATGAGTAAGGGGGCACAACAGGCCTGGTGCGATCTGCATTAATGCAAAATATGACTGAGTGGTCTGTATGTAATGCAGTGTTTAAGGCAGCTGTGGGAAATCCACACAGCACTGGGTTAGTTTGTTATCTCCACTAAAGCCCCCTCCCCAAACAGCAGCAATTTTTAACAACTTGAACAACCAGCCAGGGCAGTCCACCAGAAGCTCCACATTCATTAATTATTTACTCATCATGTGGTGAATGACATAAGTGGCTAAGGATGCGTCAACTTCCATTACATAATTTAACAAATGAGAGTGCAGAATATTATTTGTAATTCAAACACAGGCCATTGTGGGAGTGTCCACAACTTGAGACCAACATATGGTCCACATCTCTGCAGCATGACAGCAGGCTGGACAGTTCCACCACAGACAGCACTGCACTGCATTGGCTTGGGCCTTCCACAACAAACGGCAGAAATGTGTGCTGCAGCCAAAATCACTGCAAACCACAGCTTTTAATGTCCATCCCCTGCGTGTCGTAGAACCGAGCCTGGCGAGCGCGATTGGTAATTACAGTAACAGATGTTGGGTATTATCTCTAAAATAAGCTACAGCGAATGACCTTGAGGAGCAACATTTTGCAGGAAGATGACAAAACTGTTTCACGGAGCGTTGAGCTGAGAGAAACGGCTCGACGCGATGCGAACTGCGGCGTTTAATAGAAATATCAGCCACATAGCGCACAGGCCACAGGTATGAATGAGTCGTTCTGCCGAACACAGGCCATCGGATGCTGTTTTATTTCACGCTTTGGGCAATGACATCTGAGTTAATGCTATTAAGGCTAACCGCCTCCTGTGAGGCAGAGAGGGAGACGCTGCTGCATTCCGATGGAAACGACGCAGTGAGAGTATTTTCAGATTAGATCCCCCCTCATCCTCTTCCTAATGACATCTTTCCGTGCGCATCGGGGCAGCAAACATGTCAAAATGCAAGAACCAAACAGCTATTTTTAAAACACAAACACAGCCCCCTCGGTGCCACCGCAGAGCCACATTGTGGAGGGGGTCTTATAAAAGCCCTTTAAGTGCGGAAATCTTGGTGACATTTTGTAATTTCTCCAAATCATCGCTCTGTGTCTTATTTTTGTTTTTCTGGCTCGTTCCAGTTCAAACGCAGAGGCTTTATTTTAAGGGTTGCGCAGGTGCCAGAGAGCCAGCCCTCTCCTCAATCCCCCATTCATTCATACAGAAGGAAAATATGAAACATAATGCGTAACACATCAACATAAAACCACTGCTGCATGTATAATCTGAAGACATGTCAAAGAGCTAAAAGTGCACGCACTTCTTACCTTATTATTTGGCGATTCTCTGTCGGAATAAATCTGCTCTGGCTTCTGCAAAGTACAGAAAACCTCCTGCCGATGAAAACGCTTGCCCAAAAGGGATTATTCTCAACAAGGCTCGCCCTCTTTTAGAAAAAAAAAGCACCCGCTAATGAAATTTCTGGATTTTCCCGACGTTATTCCAGATGAGGCGCAGCAGGGACCGATCCCACGCCAGTCTTTCGTTATGCGACTACAGGAGCGCGGCGTCACCCGTGTGCATCACAGCCTGATCATAAGTTCACTGTAGCTACTGCTGCTCGGTTTGGGTTCAGCCTGATCCTGTCACGTTATAACCGGATCTTCATCGTGATGAGGATGGTCAGCTTGAAATTTCATAATCAGGAAATTAACATGTTGGATGTCTGAGTGCGCACGATTGGAAGATGCGCCTATTCGTTTTTGATCCTGATGAAATTATTTGCTGCGACTGGATTTAATAAACCCGACTGTGAAAATTTTCACTTTTTGTCGTTTGTCGTGGCCAGGCTGCAGAAAACCCGATACCCCAAAGCAACCCTGCAGATTTTGGCCACAACCCAAATTAAATTCTAAAAATTTATGAATTAAAACATTTAGACTTTTCCAAAGCCCTTCAAGTTGATCCCAAACACAAGATTTTACCTTACTTACTTACTGCCAAAGCTTTCCAGCTGTGTCCCTTTGCCATCTTTATATGTGTTCCTCAAGGTCACATTTAGTTTAGTTTTGAAGCCTCCCCCTAACTCTTGGAAGTCAAAATCATGATGTTAAAAAATTCTCAACCCAATTAAAAGTTTTTTATTCCCACAAAATAATATGAAGTTTGTCTTCAAACAGTGCACACATGCCCATATGTATCGAAGGAGCTAACACTGGCACTCTCTTGTCCACAGTAACACTGGATTTAAGTCTTAAGTGACTCCAGATCTCTCACACGCCTCTTTCTGTGAAAACAGACCCATCTCTTAAGGTCCCCATGGGGGGTGTTTTCATCCATGTAAGCAAGCGAGTGTGAATCTAACCTTTCATGTCTCCATGGTGATTTAAAAGTCTAGATTTGGCATTTAATTACTTGCTTTTAAAGTTGCAGAGGATTATGCACCCCCCCCCCCCACACACACACACACACACGCACACACCGAGTCACAGAACACAAAATCAGTTGACCATGAATGTGGCCAAAGTTTTAAATAATGAGGTCAGTGTATGTTCAAATAATCCCCATGAATCAGAGGCTTCAGATTTATTCATGCACTTTTTTTCTATTCTCGGATCCATATCATGTAAAAGACAGGAGATACACTTAATGTGGGCTCAGGCATGCAGCTTTAGCTGTGAGGACAAAAGCCTCTCTGCTGTACAAACCTTCTGTCAGGGGAAGGTTGCCTTAAAGGGAGAGAAACTGGCTGGTTTCAGACACTGGGTGCACCAGGGCAAAGAAGGGTTATTCTGAATTGTGAGTGATGCAAAGCTACTCTATCAGAGCCCAAGAATAAAAACATGGAGTTGGAAATTTGCTTAATCTGTCAACTTTGATATCTAGATCCTACTTACCTGATCTCAGCAGCCTGTGACATAATCTATTTTTTTTTTTATCATTTCAGGAGATAGTGCATGTTCCACCGCACGTCTGTCTTTACTTAGCAGATTTTAGATCAGGTAATAATTCAGGGGGGAAAAAATTGCCACAGTGCACAGAGCAGAAGAGGAACGAGGATTATTTTTATGGCGCTCATTTTGACTTATCACAGTGCGCCTGAAAATAATGACTGTTTGAAAGTGAAGCAGCACAGTGCACAAAACCACGACCTTGAAAGTGACGCAGCTGAATGGAGTTTAGTCATTGTTAACTACATTATAAACACGTTTACTTGTGATGCTGTGATGTCAAAAAGTCTTCAGTGAATTATAAAAGACCAGCAGCTCATTTCTGCCCTGAAAAATCTTTTTCTGTTACTTACAGTATCATTAATTTCATTCCAAATTGGCTCTCTTGCAAGTCTCAAGGACCTAAAATAAAAACTATTGGATCACACATATATAAGGTGTGGATTTTTACCAGAATTACACAATATACCGTGTTGTGTTTTAGGTAAGCTAATCAACAGTAGGTACAGCATTTAAAAAGTGAACCTGCTTCTGATTCATGGGGACCCCCTTGAGAGCCCCACAGAGAAACCTGGAAGGTCCCTGGATGGCGGTTTGCGAGGCACAGATATAGGTCACCTTTGTTAAATCATGTGTGCTGAAGAGCAGACAAGGCTGCCAGCCAAAATAATTCTCAGATGTGTGGACCTAGATTTAAACCGCCACCTATTCAGGATGATTGGGTACTGCATAAAAACGAGTGCTAACTGTGGTTCTACAAGCCAAAGGCAACCAGTCCCTCACAATAACGTGACCGAGAAAAAAAAAGTCTGCACTGCACACAAATGTCTCTGATTAGTTGATTTCTTAATTTAATGCTCACATACAATACAGCATACACATACATTTTCCTTTACATCTCACAAACACAAAAGCAAACAGCTGAATACGTTGATAACTTTTAGCACCGGTATAGAGCACTGATCCACTCAGCTTTCTCTAAAAGTCTTATTCATAGTGACTTTCAAAATAAAAATTAAAAAAAGCTTAGTTTGATCTCACTAGGCATGGCTTACATGTAATATCTTTACAGCAGCATTCACTTACAAAGGTTATTTGATTAAAAAAGGATGCATACTGTACACCAAAAGTGGTATACAAAAGCAATATTATCTTATATACCCATTTACATGGCCTTTTGGGTTTTCTCAGTATAACATTTAAATGTTCAATGTGTTCTGACAACAACACTGATGCTTAATAAAAACATAGAAACACTGAATTAAAAAAATGTTCTTATGACTGTACATACAGAGGTTATGGAGATAAGTGTCATGTAACAACCTTGCATATTAAAACATTAATATATCACGTTCACAAAGCTCTCATTTTTCTTTATATATTTATGTACAAGAGAGCTGCAGTCTTTCTACGTCGGCTATTGTCCTGTTTTATTAGGCTGTACTGTTTCAATATTAAAATCATAATTTAAAAAAAGAAAGGCAAATTCAATGGGAACATTACTTTTTTGGCTTGGTTATAAAGTAATGTGAAAAAATAGTATCAAAAATGATTTTCAAAATCTCTCAATCAAAAAGCGATTTAGTCTTTAATGTAATGCACCGTTTTTTTAGTACAGTCATAGATATGATAGTGACATTTGACAAAGTGAGAGTTTCTGAAGGTATACTGTAAAGTGTTTTCTGTTATACATTTCTTGTCAGATGACAGATATACTGTATATATAATCTGCAGCAGTCAGATGTTCTGCTAATGAAGGCTTGTGAGACAAAAGTTGACTTTATTTTAACGATAACAAATGTGTTATATGATGCGTATGAAAGGTGTATTCCACAATACGATCTATGCCAAACGTAAGACAAGAGGGAGAGATGAATTATGATTCTGGAAATCCTAGCAAAACCCTCATTTCTGCTCTGCAAGCCAATGGCAAGGGAGTCATTTGTCCAGGTCTGAGGTGCACCAGTCCCGACTGGAGCTGTTCATAGAGTCTCTCTGCCTGCAAGAATTTTATAATATCAATATGAAGCGGTTGTGTGTAGAGGCCACCGAACACACCGGAATCTGCAGCTGCTCTTTGCTTTCCTTAGCTTTACAGAGTTTTTGATATTGTTTAGCAATCTCATAGCATAGTGAAGTGGTTTACATATTCACCTAACACATGAAAGATCCCTGGTTCGGTCCTGGGAGGAGGCACAAATCCCTTAGGTGTCAGGAAGGGCATCCAGCTTAGAAATCTGGCCAAGCAAACCTGTTGTGGTGACCCCTTCTGAATAGCAATAGCAGCTGCAAGTTCGTAGCATAATTTTAATCTAATCTGAGTGAAGAGCCCCTTAATAACCCATTTATACTCTATCTGCTCAGCACCAAAGGGCAGATGGACACAGTTAGAGACCTGACGGTGAACAAAAAGGAGCATGTGAAAGCTCAGGAGTTGGTGGAGACCCAAAACAGAGCTAGAAGAGGGTAAACATTTCATTTAAATTTAGCAGGTGGCCAGAAATATGACTCCAAATGAATGTTAAGGTTATTAATGATACTCGTTTGGCATAGTTACTTTAAAAAAAATCAATATTTGCATGTTTTTGTGACACTAGCAAATTGGAGAAACTAACATTAAGCTGGATCCCCCTTTCTTGCTGTGTGACCTTGCTAATGTTAATGTGCTACAGTTACCAACAAATACCTTCATGAAAGGGATATATGAAAGACTGAAGACAGTCATTCAGTAAATCAATGCTTTCTTAGATTTTTATTCTGTTAACTTCTCATTCAAGGAAAGAAATTGTGACAAAAGTAGTAACCTATTTGCTTTCATACTTTTGTGGCATAAAAGGAAGCGTAGCTCCTTACTTCTGGGGACCCTAAATGAAGTGACGCACCTCATGATGCTCGTGACTCTACTTCCTTCCCATTGGCTCACAGACTTGGAGTCCTCAGATGTGACCTTCCTCAAATATTCTGCTGGATTTAAAGAGGGTAAATAAACTGTAGACAGTTTTCAGAACTTAGTCTGCTTAAGCTTGTCGATGTGGTAGCAAAGCTTCAAGGCCGGCCCCAGCTTGAGTCCGAGGTACTTCATGATCATGTCGCTCTTTAGGAGTAACAAAGCATTTCCATCTATCTCCTGTGAAAGGCAGAGGACGGGATCAGTGAGGAGCTGAGGTTTATTGTAGCCAGGTAAATCAGCAGCGTAACACTTACATGTTTCCTGAAGACATCTGCGTGAGGGCCTAAAGCCTGGGGATCTGCATCCCTGATGAACCAAACAACATCTTCCACCGACCAGGTGGATGGATCTTTATTGGGTGGAGCTTTGGACTCCTGCGACTCTGAAGACGCATTATAACCTCGAGAAAGAGAAAAGAAAAGCCAGGAGCTTTACTTTTGTACCTCGGAAAAATAAAGGCCACAACAATACTTGTGACGTTGTCTTACCCGTCCTGTTGTTCTCCGGGAATGTGTTTGGGCTGGTGGACGACTGCCTGCACATGGAGGCTGAGCCATTGGAGAACTGCTGTGAGGAGCGAAACCCGTAGGCGGACTTTGGGGAGTAGGACGAGCTTATGGAGCTGAATGCAGAATCGCCAGGGTCAACGGAGTAGCGTTTGCCATCTGACTGGTCTAAATGGTAGTCCTCAGCCATGGATGTTTCAGCTAAAGACAAGATGGAGACATGTATTAGCAATGAAAATCCCCCACAGATTCAAAGCATTTGTTTATATTAGTTCAGGAACTTAATTTAGAAGTACCATCTGACTGGTAGGAGCCACCGCTGTGCTGGGTAATGGGCTGATCGCTGAAAAGGTTTTCACAGTGCAAGCTGCGACAGAGTTTCTTCAGAAAACGAAGCACATAGTCGATGCTGTTCACCACGGGGAGGCTCAGAAGATGCTGCTTCCCATCAAATGTGGCTGGGAGAGCAAAACAGAGGACCACTTGAAATGCAGCTTAAACAAAGTTTCTCACAAGTCAGATCATGAAACCTTTTACTAATGGTCATTTTTTTTCTCAGTAACACCTTAGAGAAAGTGCTAAAGAAGCTATTAAACAAACAGATAACAACACCTGAGGGGGTTCTTTGTACAACACCTGATATTTTTTCTCCCCCGTAGCCTTGTGTGAGGAGAGTGAACACCGTTTTCTGCTGGAAAGCGCTGTCGATGCAGCCTTGAACGGCCTGCTGCAGCACCACAGAGGGTCTGTCGGGCCCGAAGTGATCAGGAAGCTGCTGTATCTTCTTCCTGTCCAGATTGGGACCAGTGTTGGCCTGCTTGTTGATGTAGATACAGACTGAAAAACACAAGTGGAGAAAATGAAGGGAAGGGGAAAATAGCAGAATGAAGAAAGGAAAAAAGGAATGATTATACAATCTTTTGGTGTCTTTGAGCTGACAAAGAAGCATTTTGAGCTTCTTGTGGGGGATTAAGAGTGTGTTATATCTTACCTGTGAGCACCTGGGGCGTGGCAGAGTGGGGGATGGTGGCAGCATCCTGAGGAATGGAGCTCATATCGGGCTCAGGGGTGCTACTGGGTGGAGAAATAGCCAGTGGAGTCATCACCATCCTGGGTTTGAGCTGCAGAGGAAGACGGAGGTTTTGCATGTCTGTTTTGGAAGCATCATTTATTTATGCATACTAAATCATGTAGGGAGGGTTAGGGTGGTTTAATGCTATAGTTTTTATGCTTTGGTGTGTATGAAAAGAAAACACATTTGTTTCTAATGTTTTCTTTGGGATAAAAAACAAACAAACTCCATAACACAACAGAACAAAGCCTCACAGATGTTAACTCCCACTGTGTTTATGCTGGGATCCCACAAAATCTGAAGGGCATGGAGTCTGTCTGTCTGT
>VOQJ01034490.1:12197-28246 GCA_015052665.1 Apistogramma diplotaenia | reverse complement strand
ACACACACACACACACACACACACACACACACACACACACACACAAACTATTTCACAGACCAGCTCCCAGGGTTTAATAGTGTGTGAAATGAGCATGGAAGTTACCTTTTACCAGCACATAACAGGGGACAGGTTAGAGGCCATCAGTGGGCAGGCCCTCTCTTTCTGATGTTTTGCCATTATGGATTTTTAATAAGAATCAAGAACATGATTTTTTTTTTAAAAACCCTCCAATTTAAAGTGAGTGCATCATATTTAACTGCATTTGCAAGCTTCAGCCCATTTTTCAAAGCTATGTGTGGAGCCGACAGCACTAAATAAAGCTCATACTTAATGAGCCCATAGTTTCAGCGACGGCTTATGAGAAAAGAATGCTCTTGCAGTTTGAAGTCATATTCACATTGCAGCCCTCTGAATCAAGATAACAACGCAGCCCAGAAGCTTATAAAATATTGATGTTTGTCTTGCTGTCCTTGCAGCAGTGTGGCTATAATACCACAAAACTAAAAGTGAAAATACTGCCGTAGATATGAACTTATTATGGGTTTTAGAATATGTTACATACTGCACTGCACAACAGTTGTGCGGAAAAAAAACAACAGCCTATTGGTCAATATTAAATGCTGGTATCTATTACACCATTTGATGACTAAACAATGTTTTTATTTCGCAGTGTTCACAGCCTGACTGAGGACAAATTATTGTGTAGTACTATTGATTTCCTATCCATGCCCTTGTATTTTTAAGTCTAATCAAAAACCTGTCCCTAGAGTTAAATTGTGTAAGCTATTTTCTGAAACGATGGAGAGGTTGACAAATAACTGTATTACATACTGTGGTGCAACAGAATCATAACAACCTTACATCGACATGAAAAAGCTATTAGCAATAAACCATATGTATAAAGCGCCTATTCCTTAAACCATCTATTCTACATGTGAATGCAATCTGTATAGAATTTAATTTACTACACAATTTACCATTACACCAGTGGAGCATATAAACTGACACCCATATACAAATAGATTATTTTCCCTATGTTCATCCTGCTTCTCCCGCTCCTCTTTCTCCAACAATATCTAGCATTTCCCTTTACATATTTGCAGTAAGCCTGGTAGTGTCTCCTTTGTAATCAACAACTATTCATCTACCCCCTAAAAGAACTGTAATTTTCTCTACTGATTATACTCGTATTGACACCAAATCCCAATTTGTGTCATAAGACAATGTGCAGCACCTTCGTGCAGGTGCCTCATCAAAATTAAGCTCATAATTTTATCCTCAGCACATAGCGTGCAGCAAACCATTTTCACTAATGTTCCCCAAATGTACTCTACAATGCTGGGTTTTTTTTGTAACTGACAAAGAAGAGCAAAGAGAGTTGCAAACTCTATAATAACATATTCCCCTGCACTATGACTTTAATCTTGCTGTAATTATACTCTGACTATTGCTTGCCTCTTTCATTGCTCTGGAAGGAGAAAAAGGTTATGTTGAGCACTCTCCGGTGCTTGAACCTTTCAATTATGGTGTTGTTGAACTGAGGAGAATGAAACTTGAGAGTGGTCAGTCCGATTTAAATTAGTGTGGGAATGTACTGATGCATTTAGGTGAACTGCAAGTGTGCATCTTATCAAAGCTTTTAATTTGGGGCCAAGCATTTTACAAGAAATCAATGAGCTAAAAGAAGCTGAGAATTAATTAGACTTAGGTAGCAGTTGTAACCTACCAAGTGCTTGTAACTCTATGTACACTACAAGCTGTAATTTGGTTTAAAATTATTTTATGAAATATTAACTAGTGTTACTTCTGATGCACAGTCTTCCATTATAAACGGCAGGCTATAATCACTGGAGACCAGCACACAAATCAACCTTCAGTTGGGTAGCTGCCACTGCCTCTCATTTTGGATTGTCAGGTGAGGCTCAGAATAACAGACTGGATTGCTTCTGACTTGTACAAGCACACCGATTACAATTGTATGCCAGTTATTCATTATTAGAGCATGGAGTGAGGTCTGGTAGTTTGTAATGTCGTTTGGTTTATGCACAGAAACTGATCAGAAAATACTGTCATGGTCCCCTGGTCTTAACTACTGTAGGTGTTTGAGTTTTGTGGGTTTATGATTTCTCTGAGAGGGGACATCTCAGAAGAAGCACTCCAAGTGTACAAACCTCCACCAAAACAGCTCAGTCTCTGGGCAGTTTACTTTAATTTTGTCTTCTTTGTTCTTTTTAAATATATTTAAGAAGTTTGAGGTAAAAACTAGGGATGCGCCAATCCGATATTCGTTATCAGTATCGGTCCGATCCTGACCTAAATTACGGTATTGGATATCGGAAAATAATTTAAAAAATGAAATCCGATCCATTAAGGGTGACCCTCCCTTAGTTATGCTGCAATAGGCCTAAGCTGCTGGGGGTTTTCACTCACATGTTTATACACCACTCTGCATTTAATCATTTGTTATTATTCATCGCTGGTTCTCTTCCACAGCATTTTTTGTCCTGTCTCCCTCCCCTCACCCCTCAGCCTGGTTTTACCAAAGGTTTCTTCCTGTAAACAGGGCAGTTTTCCTTCCCAGTGTCACCAAGTGCTAGCTCACAGGGGGTCGTTTTGATTGTTGGGTTTTCTCTGTATTATTGTAGGGCCTTTACAATATAAAGCATTTGGAAGTGGCTGTTTGTTGTGATTTGGTGCTATATAAATAAAATAGAATTGAGTAATTATGTGTGCTGTGGGCACTTATCAGATGAAGTATGTTGTTTTGAAGTTAACACAAAGAAAATGTAATTCACCATTAGACACATAAGTAGAACCCAAATCCATGTGCACAATGTGTTTCAGAATATTAGAAAACAAGTTTACATGTGCTTTATTATTCTAATGACGCAAAACAGAAGGATTTTTTATTGTAATTTAAAATTTCAGTCAATGTGTCAGTGTCTTTTGCTATCACAGAGCATGTCTCTATCATCACATCAAACAAATGATCTGGGTCAAAATGACATTTGCTTCATGGTCACAATGGCTTAGTACTGTCAGAAGTATTTCCCTCTAGACCGAAGAAGGATTTTAGCCGACCTATTATAGACACATAGTGGATAGCAGCAGATTGTGAAGATTTACAAGAATTGTACCTGTCAGTGTGACCTTGAAGCAGCACAGTTTTGCATAGACTTATTCAAACATTGCAAGGGAAGCAATTTGTAGTAACGTTGAAGGGATATGGAAGTATATGTATGGATACTGATCACTGATTGTAGGTTTGTGTGTGGGCACTCAGTGATTGCACTCCTCAAAGCACTGAAATTCCAGTGCATTTCACTACATTGGTACTGTATGCCAAGTACTAAAATATACAATTTATAATTCTTTTTCTTACTGCTGACCAAGCAGTTCAGGGATTTTAAGGACAATATATCACTGTGTTTGTAGGTTTCCATGAAAAGCAGAGGTTTTAACCTTTTTTTAGTCAAGTTCCTCTAATGATATTATCAATATCTACATAAAATTCTTAATGTAACCTCTATCTGTGACTCAAATTCAATTACACACCAGCGCATACGGCTGCAAGCTTTTAAGCACTAGCAATGATAGAATAATATTACTTTACATTTTTAATTTGTTTAATAATATATTTTTAAAAAATTGTGCATATGGACTTCAGTTCTACATATTTGTCTAATGGTGAATAGCATTTTCTTTGTGTTGACTTTATTAACTACCGACAGCCATTACTGTCCTCTGTGGTCAGTAAAAATGTCAATGTCATGCTTCATCTAATAAGATGACCACAGCACATACTGTATACAGTAATTACATGTTTTTAAGTAAATGGACTAGTTCTTATACAGTATAGTGCTTTTCTATTCTTCAGAGCACTCAAAGCGCTTACACAACATGTTTACATTCACCCATTCACACCACATTCATTCAAGCACTTTCATGTGCTTATTATCTAACATTCACACTCCAACGCTTGCGTCGGAGAGCAACTTAGGGTTCAGTATCTTGGATACTATCAAGGATACTTTGGCACGCAGCCCGGAGCAGCCAGGAATCAAACCGCCAACCTTCCGATTGGTGGGTGACTTGCTCTACCGCCTGAGCTACAGCCACCCCCACAAGTACTAATTAACACTGCGTGAGTGCACCTAAATTATCAAAGAATTCCTGGGCAAGACTTCAAGTTTTAACACCCTGATGAAGGCTTTTGTTCGAGGATTTTTTAAAGTTTTTTTTCTAGGTTAAATGTAGCAAAAAATAAAAGCATTTAGATTTTAGATGAAATGAGAGTCCTTTGATCATTTTTATCATATATGTATCTCTTCCAAAGAGCACCATTATCAAGACCGGTTTGAATCCAGGAACATCTCAAAAACTGACAGTACTCGTAATAATGTGAATTTACTTGCTGATCACTTTCTGTAAGACTCCATTGCAACTAAGGTGTTACTGCCATGTTGGTTGCTGAGCTCTATAACACCATCATTTAAGCATTAAATAATTAACCGATTTGATACAGTGGGATACTAAGACAAATTTTACCAGCAAAATTATCCTACAAAGTCACAGAATTCATATATTCCCCAATTAGATTGTTCAGCCACTGCACCATACTCACCATTCTGCATCTCAAAACTGCTTTTCTGTGTGTTCTTATCTAGTAACAGAGTATTTTCCTAACTTAACCAGTGACTCATCAATCACTAATCATTCAAGACCTCCCACATTATTTTTGTTCTATGAATATATTTACATATATCTATCAGATAAAGAAGCAGAAAGTTATAGTCATGATGTTGCATGATGTTAAAATACAGATTCCTGGAATGATTTGTCACTTGGCAAGGATAGTGTTATATGTGGTTAAAGTAAACTAAGCGAATGGTTTTTGGCTTTTGATCCGTTCTTGGCTTCAGCTCATTTTTGGCAGAAAGACTGCAGGCAGGCATCTTCCATCACTGTGCATACTTTTTAAAACCTGGAGCTAATCTGCAGATTAGAGCTACCATGCTTACTTTTTAATGATGTTGAATTCTTTCTGCTTTTTCATCTATTGTAAAACCACAAGGGTTTTTTGATTAGTTTTATTAGACTGGTTTTAATATATTTTTTCAAATTTGTTTATTACCTCATCCACTGATAGGTGGAGGGAGGTTCTGTTTTTTGGTCGTCAGTCTGTTTGTTAGCAGGATTATGATATAATTATAATTATGGGCAGATTTCAACGAAAATTTCTGGGGTTGTCCAGTGTGGTAGAAGGAACAATTGATTAAATTTTGGTGGTGATCCAGATTGTGATCTGGATCCAGGATTTTGTACCATTCTGTACCATCATGAGATAGGGATCTTTATCTTATAATAGGGAAAGACATAATTTAAAAAGAATTAGGGTAGAACATGGCCACAAGTTCTGTCAAGTCTGTTTCCGGAGTTGATCCAGAATGCTGAAAATTACTGTATAGTGTCAAAAAATAGTATAGTGTCAAAAAATTATTCACTCAAGTAGAGTAAAAAATAAAGCCACTGACATGCAGCTAACACCAAAATATGGCTGAACATGATGGAGTATTACCGCACTGGGTGGTATCTATTGCAACGTAGTACTGGAAAGTAAAATATTTGGAGTGGGCGAGGTATGCGCTCCACTGAGTGCCCCTCTAGTTTTAGTTTTGGTTTTCATTTGCATATAAATAGTTATAAAATAGCTGAGTTCTCTTTATCTGCATGTTATTTTCAAGATAGCCACAGTATAGTCTCAGGTCACCTGGTCAAGGGCAGCTATTTGTGTATTCTTTTGCAGACCATGTATGCAAGCAAACGTGGGCACAAATGCTAATGTTGTGTGTGTTTCTCTGTAGATAAAACTCATGGCCTTCACAGAGAGAACATTTGCTTCCTTACATTCATAAACTCAAACAGGTAAGGGAGTATCTGTACACCAGCTCTAACACACTGCTTGACTCAGCTGCTCTTTTCTTATCTATTAACACAAACACTGGGTTCAAGCCTCAGTAAGAGAAGGAGAAATAGAAAAAAAATAAGTGAAAGTCTTCCTTTAAATTTTGCTGTTTGTATGCCAAGGAAGGTTCAAATTGAACATTTAGGAGAAGAATCTATAAATGTACTTGGACATGCCTGGCACCCAGAGTCTGTGCTCATCAAGCCTTCACACACTGGCATGACTCTTCTCTGTATTCACTATAAACACTAACAATCAATCCACAAGCAGCAGGATTTTTTTTTAATTTGCAGCATGTGTTAAAATATCCTTCTAAATTGATCTGGCCGGTGCCCAAGCCGGCCGTTATAACAAGCTGTCATGATGTTAGCTGCTGGACGCTTTTCCACCAAGTGCTAATGGATCAGGTCACTCCTGCACTATTTATATCTCTTAGAAAACTATGTCCCTCCTTCCCGCCTGCTGCTATCCCCTTAAACCATGGAGATTTTCAGCATGGAGGGAGGGAGATGGGGAGGTGGTGGCAGCAGTGGTGGTGGTGGTGGTGTTGGGGGAAGGGTAGTTTTAGGGGAGATTCTCATAATAGCTCTTTGCTGTCCTCTTTCTTCTGTTGTGCATTACGACTGAAGGCTCAAAATAGAACATCTCTAGAGAGCATCGGATCAGGCTTACAGTAGCTTTATGTGAACAGGGAGATACGTACAATGTAGTTAAATTTTTTTCATGTGATCATAGGAAAATAGCTCTTCCAAGTTGATTCTTGCTGTGCCATTGCACATTCTGGCAGATTTCATTCACTGTATATTAGTTTGTTTTTTTACATCAGAGAAGAGGCAGCCTCAATTGAATCTAGAGCTCTTCACACAGATTGTCTGTAGTTGAACATGTGAGTAAAATTTTCTCATTCACAAATCAAAGAGTAGCAACAATGTTGGTGTGTTTAATTACAGCAAACACACCAACATTGTATTTCTCATAGCCCAAAGAGCTCCCGTTCTTTTTCATATTGTGGTGTGTTTGAGAACATGCCGATAGCACGAATAAAACACAGGAACACATGTTCCATTGCATAACAGCAGGAAGTAACCAAATACATTTGAGAAAAATACGCTGAAGAAGCTGACAGTTTTTTTTGTGTGTGTTTGTTTGTTTATCTCTGTTATTTGCATATGTTTGTGTACTCAGTGCAGTGTGTGTATGCGTGTTTTTGCCTGTGGGTGCTTGAGCCACACTGGATAAAAATGCAATGCCAGAGTGAGAGAGAGTGAACAAATGTACAAGTGGAGCAGGATCAGGAAGGGGAGAGAAAGAGAGCAGAGAAGGAGACAGAAGAAACAGAGCGAGGGGGTTTTGCGCTGTGGCAGATAGTGCAGGAGCAAGTCGCGTTTCCTAAAGAAGAGGGAGGTGCATCTTTCCATCTTCTCATCGGGGATTTAAACTGCTTCAAATTGGCTTTAGTCTGACAGAGGATTCCCCAGCTCGTGGAGTACTGCTCCCTTCTCGACTGTAACACGGGACTTTGTTGTGAAGCGAGAGAGGCGCACAGGAAGAAGGGAGAGGGACACTTGCTCCTACTTCCTTTGTACCCAGCCTGCTTGACAGATGGCACTGGCAGACTGATCTTTGACTCTCACCCAGGGATGAGTCTTCACATCACTCACTGAGGCAACGTATGTCAGCTCTTTTTCTTTCTTTCTTTCTTTCTTTGCTAAATATGCATGCTCACACTAGTATTTGGCTGCACTGTTTGCTTTGAATGTGTTTGAATGAATGTGCAAAATGAAAATGATTGCTCAATGTGCATGTAAGTGGGATGCAAAGGATTGAGAGGACAGGAAGTACTGTGGCTCAATCACCACCACATCAGCACCTAGTCAGAGTGAAGTTGTTTCACATGGTTCAAATAGTGGAGCTCTTCATAATGTTTTTCTAGTTGATTTGTATATATGAGAGTAAGTTGAGGTCCAGAGCAAGCGCTGTTTATAACATACGGGCTGTGACCTGGTGCCAGCACCTTTTTTTCCTGACTCTGCAACCACCTGGACTTTTTCAAGCAGCCACCTTTCATAGATTAAACTGATGCTGCTATTTTCTGTGCAGACTCATAAATTGCAATGACACAAACTGCAACAGTAGCAGATGTGTTTTGTTTCAAATTGTAGACACTGTAAATTTAAACATGCCTGCAACCACGCTACCTATAAATGTTTTGAAAAGTAAAAAGCAACATTTAGTGCATTCACTCTGATAGAGAACACTCAGCTACACGACAAATGTTCAGATGCATTCACTTCCACGCGCTAAAGAACAATTGCAATTGTACATTTGAAGATGAGGCATTTTGCATTCGCATTTTCTGCTTTGATTAGAAGTCCCTGTGACTCAGGATTAACACCCGACTTACTTACTTGTTGGCCAGTTGCCAGCCCGTCTTATAAAACCAATACTCTCTACACAATGTGCTAGCTGCTCCCAAGCAGCCAACACTGTTGGGAATGTATTGTTTAATTTCCTTAGAAAAATAGATGACAGTCTTGTAATATCTATTGAAAATCTGAGATTTTCAATGTAGGGAAGTTTGTATCAAAAACAATGGCTGAAAAAGTGAGCTTGTTCTGTGTAATAACTCACTCACATTCACTTTCAGCTGTCCTTGCTGTCACACTGGCTCTCTCACAAATGCACAAACACAATCAAACATACTGTACATGCACACAAACACTGTGTCCTGCCTTGTACCTAATGTCAGTGCAATGTTATTGCTCAGGGGAATTCTAAGACCAGAACACTGATTAATTATTGATAGTAATTAATAACTGAAGCATTTAAAAGGACAAATTTGCACAATGCACAACCACCTCCACACTACCTGACATATGTACAGGAACAACAAAAATATAGTGAGTGGACAAGAAAATCTAAATGGGATCTATAAATGCAAAACGGTTTTTCTCAAGTGACACAGCAAATTGGCCGTACTGTGCCATACAGCAGCGCTAATGAACTAGAAGTGAGAAAGAAATTCAAGTTTAAGATACCTGTAATCACAGTTGATTTGATCAAAATTAAAGTGAGCACAACAGTAGAAACACAAAAGAAACAAAAATAAATTGAATTGTGTGACAATCGCATTTGGAAAACAAATGAAAGCATCAACATTGGTATTGAGCAGAATTTTACCAACAATGTAGACACTGCTACTCTTCATTACAGTCCTGCTTACCAATATACACCAAATAACAATAGGCCTGGCAGAGTCATACAGCACTAATACCCTCTGCATGCTCACATACTAGATATACTGTACTATACTTTCAGCTAATTAAATATTTATCAGACATGGCTACCCAGATGTTAGAACCCATTTCCATCACTTGGACACTGCAGTGAGCTAGAACTCTGAAATTTCTATGATTTTGCACCTCTTCTCTTCATCAGACCATACAGTATATGATCATTGTATTGCACAATAGTGTGCAATCAGATTTCTGTGCTTAGTCTCAACATTACGGGGTTTCCTCTGTGTATAGGAGGTGCCTGCAGGTTCATAGTTCAAAGTGTGGCATTTTGTCACTGTCAGCTTAATGTGCTTATTTTTAGCATTCATTGACCTGTCTCAGAATGAAGATTGATGTTGGATTGCCTCCCTTTGCCTTCCCAGAGTCACTCTCCTGCTCTCTAGTGCCCAAGCTGAAGCCGACACTATTAGCTATAGATTAAAGGCACCGCGGCTTCCCGTCTGTCCGACAAACGTCACAGGGCAGCAGTATTGCGGTCATCACAATGCAAACCAGTTACTTAATGAAAGCACAGTATGTGGTCAGATGAAAAGCAGAGGTTTGCATTTGTGCTCTGCTGTTGACCTTTTGCTCTGGATCAAGTGTTCTTTGTCATGCAGACTACGGTCCTGCTGAGCCAGCCAAGCTTTAATATTACATTAATCCATGGAGGTATTTTTGATATATTTAGTCATCAACAATAAATATGAAAAGATGTGTTTGTTTTGTAAAACACTGAAAATTAAATGTGTCCTGGCTTAGCACAGGTATTATTAACAGAGTATGTTTTTCAGTGGAAGTGCCACTCGAAGGGGTATTTAAACCCAGGACCCTGAGAAACTCTGGCACCTAGCAGTGTACCTACATGGATTGCACTTTATCTTGTCATAATACAGCATCGCTCTGAACAGTAGCCAGGTCTAGGTTTGACTCTGAGAGGTTTTTATGTATTCTGTTGGAAGAGATAACCACTTTTTATATTCTTGTTACTGCTTGTTATTTCTTTTAGTCTTTTCTCCTTGCCACCTTTCTGTGAGCAGCTGCATATCATTATTTTGATACCCTGTGCCATCTGGAGAGCAGACACTTCCTTCCCCTTTCGTTCTTTTCGCTTTCCCGTATGGATGTTTATACGTTTAAATGCAGTAATTCTGCCGAGTGACTCTTTGTAGTTACATACTATTGGTGCTAAGCTTCAAAGCCTTTTTCTTCAAATGCAACATTCTTTGTTGGTCTGCTTTGAAACTGTAACGCCTGTACCCTTAGTTGGCATTCCCCAACTAATCACCTGCTCCGACACTAATAAAACACACACTCAGAGGGTTAGCATAGTTGGCATGTTTTACTGGTATTAGCAGGTGTTATTATAAGCCTGATGGGCTTAACTTGTAGAGAGACATGCTGAGTTTATATTGTCTGGTGTTTAATTAGTACTAGCTCCTTCGACATATTGAATTACTTATCGACTTCCTCTGATGAAGATTTATTTCACAGATGCTGTTTCTGTTTTCACGATTCATCAAAATCTGTTTGTTTTTTTCATGTTGCTGTCATGTAGTTAATCATTTCTGATTTGCATTAATCATTCAGTTCTTATTGATACAGCTAGACCTTTTACTTGTGCAAAAGGTCTTTTGATCTATTAGAGATGTAGCATCAGAGACTACTGCTTTGTTGACAGGCAGGCTTGTGATTGTCTTTGTTCTATGATTTAAGTCATCTGCTACAGATGGGTTTTTTTGGCTTTTTTTTGTGGCAGTTTAATGGAGTCAGATGAGCTCAGTAGAAAGAAACCTATAGATTGGATCGAAATGACTGCTTTTACCAGTTTTCATCTTCCATAATTATAGTTCACTTTGGTTATTAGTGTCTCAAATATTATTATGCTATATATTAACTCAGTTCTCTCTGTCTAACCTCGCTGTTTTTCACCATAGCTGAAATGACAACACTGAATGAGTGCTTAACTAATGGAAGGAAACAACTTACTTTACCTCAGGGAAATTAACAGGCAACTTGCAAGCAAAACTAACTGCTTACATGCCACACCAGAGAGAAGATGAGACAAAAACAAAAACCAGGGGGTGGCCACAGCACATGCAGTAATTAGCAACTGTCATGTCATGGCAATTATATGGGAGATGAAAAAAGAAATTATTTTTGTATTCTTCAAGCAGCAGTAATTTCAAAAGTTGTCTTGAAACCCATTTAACTACAGAAATTTGCAGTTTTTTTTAAATATATATTTAGATTCCAAATCAGTGTCATGTCTCACAAATGCCCTCCTCTGTCTTCTGTACATTGGACCATTTACCGTGAGGCTAAAGGAAATCATTCTCTACTTAGCAGATAACCTTTGGACACCTGTTGTTCAATAACAGCACACACTAGAGTTGAGATCATAACCACAGCATGATGGAGTGCATATTTCTTATGTTAAAGGCTACATTTAGATGCCCAGACAGATTTAGCTTTACAGCCCCAGAAGTAGAAGAATAATTAATAGCAGGCCTCTTGTTATGCAAAATCTGTGGGAAGTGCAAAATTTCAGCAGTGGATGATAAGAATGGTGATGTGGAAGTTGAGGGAAATGAGGAGGAAGGAGATTAGGTCTGGAGACTCGGGAGAAACAGATAATTAATCCTAATGATTTTAGTCGTTTCCCTGATTCGACCTGCAGTAACACTATGAGGGCAATATTCATGTGTCTGAGTAAAATAACTATTGAAGGGATTAGTGCAAATTCTGTGGACGCGTATAAGACTTTGCTCTTGAAAGTGTTTTATAACAGAAATGACTAAAACTCCCAACAAAATGAATCAATTAGAAAGCTCAGCATTTTTAGGGGAAATTTAAAAAACGGACAAATGGGAAACATCATAAAACATTAGTATTTAAGTGTGTTCCTCCATCTGGCTCATAACCCCTACAATTGCTCTGTTTTCCAGTTAGACTGGCCTTGCTTTGCTCACTACTCATCCTAAATATTGTGAGCATCCTGCACTCAGTGGGCCTTCTGCCTGCCCTGCAGCTTTCCCCTTTTCCATGCTCCTTTTGTATCCAATCCCTCAAGAATGCCACTGACAGCAACCTTTCCTGTTACTGCTTGTCTTAAAAATTGGCTCCTGGTTTCTGCTTCTTTTTGTTTGATGTCAGTCACTCACTGTGTTCTTTGTCTTTGGTGATCTTTAATGACCCTTAGACCCTGCTGTCTGTGTTTGTTATGAACTGCTCATTTGGCTGTTTCACTGAAACTGAACTAAAAGGAAACCGTAAGCCCTGTGCATCCACTGTGTCTTTTTCTTAACCCTTCCAATCTTATAATAAATTCTTTTTCCATACTATACCTTTAGTAAGCATTTAAAGACATATAAAAATAAAGAAGACTGCAAGAGGCACTGGTGTTGTGTGGTTGTCAGTAAAGTGACACGTGTGAGGATATGTGTGCAGGATTTTTGACAGCAGAAAAGAAAACACAAGGAGAATATTCAGCATGCAGCTCACCAAGTCAGGTGGGACTTGTGGGAGCATTTACGTAGAGCCCACCAGGTCCCTACAAGATTACAAGCAGGCCTCACACACACAGCTATCCATTTTAACAAGATGGTCTTCGGAAATGGCAGTGTTGGCTCTGACACTGTGACACAGCTCAGACTCTCCAACTGTGGCCCACGCGGCTGCCGAGCAAACAATATGAAGGTGTCTGAAACTCCTACTGAACTCCTTCACATCTTCATGAGAAATATAACAAAACTTCATTCGTTTTATACTGTTTTTAATTATTAAATATCCCTCATAAAGTTTAATTCTTTTGAGTGTAAGTACTCAGTTAGCTAACCTACGTTATCAGTAAAGAGTCCCACAGCTGCAGGGAGTGAGGTGACATGAGGGTGCAATTATAAAGTTATAGTACTTGTAGGCAGCAGATCAGTTGATGGGGCAAAGTAAGTCTATACAGTATATGTAGGTAGGAGGAAAGCCATTCAAGGTTATGAAAGTGTTTAGTAAAAGTTTTGAATTAATTCTATCAGTAACAGATATTCAGTGTAATGTAGCAAAGAAGTAAGCGATATGATCTCGTGTCATTGACGCTTTTGACAGACACCTGAGTAGAGAGAAAATAATAATGATAAAATAATAACTTGTCCATAACTTGTCCTAAGCTTAAGAGAACATGCCATTTAAATGTCAAAACAAAGCCTAGAGTAAAAGATTGCACCTCAGATTAGTCTTTGGGCCAAAGGAGGCGTTGTGACAGCATTTAATATACTGTAAGCAACGAAATGGCAGAATTTGTTTTTGTTAGAAACACTCACGTTGATACCTGTCGAATACCACAAGGGGGTAAAGGTAAGGAGAACTCTCGGTTTACAAAGGAAAACAGAATACTGAAAACAATAGAACCAGTATTTTGCATATATTTTTTGCACATAAAACCTTTTAGCATTTATTACACCTCACATCATAATGCTTCTGACTTGTAGACCTTTTGCATCACCTTTTCTTTGTGGTTTAGTATTGCAATAATACATTAGCTTGATAGCAGGCTGCTTACAGAGACAGGTTTCAGTACAAGTGAAGCAGAATGGCAGCTGTCAAATACATCAGAAATAAAGAGAGATACTATTCAGTATCATATACAAATAATATTTCAAAGGAAAAAGATAATCACAGTAAAAATATAAAATCTCTGTCACTGGAGGCAATAATTTTGGTTTGCAATGGTTCCACATTAGCCTGGCAGTCACACAGTTTCCGACAGGTCATGCTTCATTTGCTCTGGCATAATGTGCCTGGTGTCCCCTCTCATTCGGACACTCTTCTACACACCATTGCATGTGACAGGTCAGCCACTACTATTTCTCCACTTATCTCCGGAGTTCAGTGAGATGACAGACATTACTGCACGCTGTAGTCAGAGTACTTTCCCATCACTCAGCGCTGCATCGCACGGTGATTGCAGAAGCACGGTGTTTTGCCACTGTAATGCCACTTGAAAATCAAAACCGTACTGAGAGTTTTCACACAAATTCATCCTTGTGCATTCCTGTTTGTCTGACTGTGCCAAGCGGCTCTCATTTACCCTTGGGATAGGTTGTGTGCTCATACACGTAACTGTATGAGATCAAAGGGAAGCAATCACTTCATTTTCATTCTGTCTCAAGGGGCACTTATTTTGCTGACAAACAAATTATGTTCATTCAGCAGGCTGTTATTCGATGTCGCTGTGTAGTAGAAAGGCTTTTGTGTGGAAAGTGACAGATTAATTGAATTTGTACATATCTTCTTACTAGAAAGGATTTTTTTCTTTTAATTTACAGAAAATGCCTCTTTTTTATAAATTTGTAGCTGTGACTTCTTTAAAAACCACTACTCCATCATTTTAGTCACGATAACTGCAACCGATCTAATGTAGTTATTCATTTAACATATTTTTTTCATGTATCATTTTCTTCAAATATGACAGATCAGAAGGATGAAAGACAAGTTTAAATTGGAGTATTTCAACGACAGGGAGGTTTTTTTTGCTGCAACCCAAAGGAAGCTTTGAGTGTTGTGCTGTATTGTGGATTAAGCTGCAAGAGCAGTTTCTGTGGACATTTTAATACTTGTCACTGATAAGCTTTGCACTATTTGATTCCTTTCGAACCCCTATTATTCTACACAGGCTAGAGCCTCGGCTCTACAATGAATGGCAAACAATAAGCTTCACAATTGCCTTTTCTCACTATATGGGATTGTATTGAAAGCACACATTTTGGTGCGACTTTAAAACATTTTTAAAAAGCTCAGCATTAAAATATTGGGAGTTTCAGGATGTCATTACATGTTTGTACTTCTTAAAGGTTAGTTAGCATCCATTTACAGCCATTCTAGCAGTTTGAAAAAACCCCCGTCTCTTTTAGCTGACAAAATCAGACTTTTTCAGCAATAAATTCACTCATTAACTCAACTAAAAGGTCCTGTTTCAATCCCTTCTTTACCTTTTGAAGGTCCATGTTGCATATTGCAGAGTGTAGAATGCCAGCACTATCGGAATAACATGCTGAAATGATTACAGCTGGTCTCAGTGGATATTTGAAAGCTAATACTGTACATTTACATGAATGGACACTGCCTTGTAGATATACATGCAGGCTACAAAGGATCTCTGAGTAAGATATATAATAAAATATGTTTAACAAAATACAAGAATACCCAGTTTCCTGGAGTAAGGGACTGTGACATCTGTTGCCTTATGTTCAAATATGCTTTCATACTTAATCCCATGGTACTCTATCTGCATAGTCCTGGAACACAGAAAGGTAATACAAAGAACTGACTGGCTGAGTATTGGCTCATAATTCAATATCATATGAAGGTTATTTTACTGACCACATTAGGGTTGCATTGGGAATATTGATTCAAAGAAAACTGACCATTACTGTCAGAAAGTAAAACATTTTTCCATTAACTGCTAATGAGCAGTACCTCTGTGGTCCTCGGAGATGCTGAATGTATTCAATATATTTTCTTCTTCTGCAGCTGGAATGGTGTGTGTCTGTTTTTTCAGAACTAATTACCTACTTGTAGCTGCTTCCAGATGGCTATTCTCGCCTAGCAGTTGCTCCTTAATCACACGTCACAGCTTTTTCTCTGCACTTAAAAATCAAGGTAGACGGCACACGCTTGCTCATAAATAATTGCCTCTGGATAGATGTCAACCCTCAGTGTGATTAAATATAGCAATTTAACTTCTGCATTTTCAAGTTTACTTCAGGAAGTGCGTGCCACTAAACACAGAAGGTGTCACCTTCTAGTGT
>VOQJ01034489.1:14744-45118 GCA_015052665.1 Apistogramma diplotaenia | reverse complement strand
TGCTGCAGAGACCCTAGGTGAGGCACGCAGTGCTCGTGCCTCATGGCAGGGGGCGCTGGTGATCCCAGCGACTCCTCGGCTGCAGAATAATCGAATTAGACAGCAAGCTACAGTAAACAGCAAACAAGTTCTTCAAAAGGAGTGGAACATGGACTTCATTTATAAGTAAAGGTATGAAGATAACATTTTTAAAGTAATTTTTCTACGTTAGTGTGTATATATAAAGAATCCTGATATGAATTTTTAAACAAAACACATTAACTGTTGCCAGTAAAAATGGTGAATAAGCTGTTCATATGTTTGTAAATCTGATATGATGACATCAGTGCCTCACCAGCCAAGACCCTCACCACACGCCACTGGTGCAGAATGACATCTTGTACTGCCTGCATTTCTGGACTTACTTTGTACTGCATCACCTGTCCTGGTGGTGGTCTCCAGGTGATAGACACAGATGTCACTTCTTCTGAAAGAGTCACTTCTTGTGGCACCTCGGTAGCTTGAAACAAGATGCTAATTACCATTTGACACCACATACTGACACCTAGCAAAATAAACTTTCCCGGTGCTTTACTGGTTCGGTTCACTTTGAACCAACAGCGAGAGACACTGGAGGATGAATTCAGACTCTTTAGTAGAAGTAGCAATACTGCTGTATAAAAATGGTCTTTGGAAAAATAAAAGTCCTGCTTTTGATTATCAATTTAGTGCAACATAAGCTAAATTTACCAAAGTACAATTTTCTTTTTTATCTTTAATAAATCTGAATTTCTCTCAAAATGATCTTCTTTCTTTCCTTTTTTTTTTTTTTACACACATGCACATGAGGAACACGTGTGTATTGCAGTGTGCACTACTTATGTTTTTACTTACTAGTATGGAGGGTCATAGTAGCAGGTTTACTTCTTCTCTCCCCACTGACAGTGATAACTTCAACTGTGTATTGGCTTCCAGAGGCAAGGCACTTGAAGCAGAACAATCTGCACACACACACACGCGCGCGCACACACACACACAGACACACACAGCTTTAGCAATCAGTGTTTTTAAGGAGACGCTTCGATCTGGTGATTGCAGTAATTTGTGTACTGGCTGAGAATAAAGGAAGCTGACCTGGGCTTCTGATGAGATGAGACCAGCTCTTGAGTGATAGTTCTGTTTTTGATCGACAGGATGAGTGCTGTCACCAATCCCCTCATCATACTCCAACTAATGCATATTGATGATGTTGTTTTATTGACAAGAGAGACCTCCACTGGGCTGGGAGCTGATACAACAAAAAGTGATAGTTAATAGAAAAGAAAGCCAGAGAAGGGATTGTACTTGTGTGTCTGTATTTACCTGCAGTGATATTAATGGCAACAGGTGAACTGTCAGTAAAGAACTCCTTCTCTGTACGCACTTCAAATTGGTAGAGAGAGCCTGGAGTAAGACCTGAAAACACTGCAGTCTGACTCAACACCTTCTGCACCTGCAACACAGGAATCAGATAAGCAGCAAATTTTACAGAGATCCTTATAATTCTTACAGAAGTGCATACATTAATATTGGATAAATGAAAACATTACTGTTTACCATAAGTCTCCCCTGAAGCTACTTCTGATTAGTGCCACACTCAAGGCAATTTATTTCAGTGGGTGTGAAAACTTCAGATTTAATTATCCAGCCAGACACTGAAAAGTCGTCTGGGAAATCAAATACAAGCTTCAGCAGATTCGCTTCCTAAACAGGTGAAAACAATCACATGCTGCATTTTTAAGAGCTTTGTTTGTTTCTTTTTCTTTTTTACCTTCTGTGAGAGTTCACAGTTGAGGCAGATGACCTCATAGCTGTGATCCTGTCCTGGTGCAGGATCCCAAAGCAACTCGATGGATGAATCCGTTACCACACCCTCCCTCACTCTGCTAGGAGGAGCCAGACCTGAAGTTACAAAGCATATGTCACAACCTATTAGGTGACATTTGATCTGCCATACTGATGATGGCATTCACATTTAACCCTTGTTAATAGTTCAAATAATTTATGTACACACATGATTTTTTATTAACTGAGTAAACCCAAAATCTTCAGGAAATGTGTGCTATAGCTTGACATGGGGTTTCCAACAACAAGATCACAATGCAATATCTATCTGTAAGGACAATGTAATAATGCCCTTACAGTTTTGAGCCAAAGTTTTATGATCATTAAATGTTATCACTAAAAATCAAAAAAAAAAGAAAAAGAAGCAGTGAAATCGTGCCAAGATTAGGATGGATTAAATTTTAAATCAAATTACTGCAATCTGCATGAGATGATGAAAATGTACAACTGGCTTTTAAGTAAAGCCAAATGAGGAGAGGAGTGCAAAAAAATGATCCCTCTCCAGGTTACAGTGAAGCACCCACCATCCACAAACAGAAAACAGAAAAAGAGATCTATAGTTGGGAATTAACTTCAGCCTCAGAACTACATTTGGTTCTTCTTAGGAATTTCTGGCAAGCTAATTGCCATCATTGGCCGATCAACAATTTATTACAGCGAGCGTGGCTCATTGTTTCACATGACTGGATTCATATAATCCATCCGTAAGAATTGGGACAGTTACAGTAAATGGATAGAAACCAGGAGACTGACTCAGCTGCTTAAATCCCAGACGTCATACAAAAACCTCCACGGGGCAAAATCTGAACAAGGAAGAGACAAACACAGGAGCTGCTGATGATGAGACAACAAAGAAGTGATGAAAACACAGACAATATATACCGAAGGCATAATGAGAGGAGAGTGGAAACAGCTGGGGACAACAGATGGGCAGAATCATAGTAACTAGACCAGGGGAAGCACAACTAAACACACTGTACACTGGACAAGACACAATCAACATAAGACTTCCTGAGTTCTATGTCATGTGAGCTTGACACAAAGACTGGGAGATAAACCAACATGGAGAAGAACATAGTAAACAAATAAGAACAAACTCAGACCAAGAACATCATTCAGATAACTAACTAAAGAGGCCTGAAAATGCCACTCCAGGAAACACCACAAAAACATGCATAACTGAAAACTACAAACCCATAATGACCTAAGAAACAAACAGGATTCAAAAGTCCAAAACACAAAATGCGGAGTCAACAATCCAGGACCATAACATAAGAAAAGCAAAGAACCAGAAAACTGCAGAATTTATGGTCTGAAGAACCCAAAAAATAATTTATGTCTGCTGATAGATTGCAGAGGTATGCATTGTGCATCAGGTCCATAACAAATGTATCAAAATAATCAATTATGCAGAAGGAACACAATAGTAAACACACAGCCAGAGCAACTGAAAGAGTGAATAGGTTGAATGCCCTTAAGCAATAAAGCCTCTTCAAATTAACGTCTGCATTTGGGTCCAAACTCTGCCTGCCGCCATGACATCTTAAATGTAACATGGCCTTTCTGTCTCTCAGGCTTAACAGTGCTTTGCCTCTCCTGTGCTTTACGCTCTGAGGGTCTGGTCATGAGGTCTTCCTTTAATCTTTGACAAAGGTATTGGAGAGCATTCTTGACTTTCTGCACAGATATAAAGGTTCATGTGGTGCTGTGGCCTGCGAGGCAGAGGACCCACATGCAGGACACCCGAGGCGAAAGGCTTAACGTTTTTATTTGCTGATGTGGAATACAGCAAGAGCTGGTTGAGAGCCAGCAGCACGAACTACAAGGTAAGGCGATTTGACTTCTTGGCATGACACATGAAGCACACAGCAGAGGACATAAACAACGACCTGAACCTGAAGGAAACAACCAGAACACAGACGATGAATACACACTCATTAACGAGACAATGGGAAACAGCTGGGAGGGAAACACAAGCAAAACTGAACACGCTGCACAAGAAAAAGAACATACCAAAATAAAACAGGAAGTGGAAACCAGGACTAAGACCCAAGAGTTTGACGCAGGGACAGAGGGTAAACATTAACACAAAAATAACCCACGAACAAAAGATAATCCAGGAGTCAAACCTTGAGCCTAACAACATCTGACATTTTTCTTTCTTTTAACCTTCATTACTCTCCATCATTTGGATAATTATCTCCTTATCATCATATTTACAGACTACTCCACCTCTGATTGAAGGGCAGCTCTCTCAATCAGTCCTCACTTATTTCACACATCAACTCTTAATGTTACAGTTTCAACTTGAAACCACTGCAGAATAGGCACTTTTAATCAAAAGTCATGTACTTCAGCTCGGATTTCTTTCTGTGCTTGAGTAAGCTTACTCAAATTAAAGCCGTGACTTGACATTTTAGAGGCCTTATCCCTTATTTGATTCAAACTGAAACTGCTAAAGCATAGTGCCTGAAGAACAAAACATGTACACCTGCTTACAATCTGGACTTTATATGAAATAAAATGATATGAGCAGCTTCACTACAGTTACAGCACGCGGCTATCTTAATTAAAGTGGCCTTAAACTCCAGTGTTTATGCTGACACCTCTAAGATAGAAGCAGTTTATATGCAGTTGTTGTTACTGGAACTCAGAGTAGGGCTTGCAGCGATGACTCACGTGTTCTAAAGAGGCGGCTGTAGTATGGCGGTCCCATCTGCTTTCGGCTCATGCTGTGCACACTGAGCTGGTACTGTGATCCCGGAGTGAGGTCGCTAAGGTTTACAAGATGAACGTGAGCAGGGAGCGAGTACCAGTCACACACATAGCTGCACAATCCCTTGCAAACAGTGTCCCAGTCTCCGGGACACGCACATACTTTGACCCCATCCATCAGACCCAGCTGTGGATGCTGGATGTACAGTTGTGCATGGCTTGTACCCACTGAGACAGGCACTGCTATCTGCACTGGCATTGGAGCTACATACACAAAAACAGACAAAGATAGAGCAATAGTCTGGATAACAATAATAAAAAAAATAAATAAACTGCAATACATCTCTTTGGACACTTTTATTGTTTCTCTTACCTGTGGTGTGTATGATGCTAGCCTTCTCGCTCCTGTCATTTCCCCTCACAGCAACAACTCCAACTTCATAAGTCTCACCAGGAGTAAACGTGCCCAAGTTAAAACACATGGATCCGTTTAACCAGACTGCATCTGAGCTGGACTGGTTTAGCCGCAACAAAGGAGCCGTGGGATTGTTGAGAGGGTGGGATGTGATAAAGTAACCATCTGGAGGATCGCTCGGTGGATGGTTCCAGCAGACCGTCAGGTTTCTGTTCCCAGCGTTCAGCACCACCAGCCCACTGGGAGCCTTCACCGCTAAGACGCACGTAACAGGCATTATTTGAACATCGGTGGTTAAAGAGTTAAATACCACCAAGCGTCTTCCACTTCACAGCAAAACGTAAGTAAATTGAACAAAATTAAAGGTCACGCTATAACGTGAACCGAGTTTGAACACACTGCATGGCAGTACATACTGTAATGCAAGCTTTTAGAAATCAAATCTATCAAATCCATGCATGCTTACCGGTCTGTACAATTAGAGCTGCCGGTCCACAGCTCCCTATCCCATGCTGGGCAACTGTGTACACTTCAATCCTGTATTTCCTGTGAGATTCCAGCCCTCCTATTACCGCAGTGTAGGTCTGCAACCCAGGTGTCTTGGAAATGTTGGTCATGCCAACTACACCGTCCTGTCTTGAAGACATGTCCTCATATCGTACAACAAATGACCATCCAGCCACATGCTGTGCATCTGGCAGCATCCAGTGAATGCGAATGTGACTGGCTGTAATGGAGCCAGCTGTGACATTTTGAGCAGGACGAGGCCCTGTAAGAAAGGCAGTGTAAATATTCAAAGTCAACCTCTTAGCTTAACCTTCTGTGACTTATGTACTGCATGTGGTGGGTTGTCAGCAGACTCACTAGTGTATGCAATTTGTGTTTGTCCCAAGCTCCAGGTGAAGCCAGCAGGATGAGAGGCTTGAAGGGTGAAAGAGTAAATGCTTCCTGGAGATAAACCCGCTAAAGTTACACCTCTAGAGGAGACTGAAATGGGGACCTTGACAAATTTCCTTTTCCTAACATTGTTCTGGCTCTTTGTCCCGATTTTGTCATCTTGCTTCATGTGCCTATCTTTTTCAATTTGATCCCACTCTCCATATTCTTCCTCTTGGTACTGCAGGAATACCTCAAAAGATGAAAGGGCGGGCGAATTATAGAGTGAGAGATCACTCCAACGAAGCTCTACCTGGTCCTCTGTCACCTGACCCAGGTGAAACAAGAACGAGGCAGGAGCTGAGGGTGCTGTAAAAGAGGAAGAAGCAATATCTTAACAACCTGAAAAGAAAAAAATAAGCGACAAAAGTGCCCACAGATTACACGCTTTGAATCTGTAAGTGCTGTGCAACATCACAAGTGACATGTTGTGACACATCCAAATTATATATTACATACAAGTTATGTTTTAATAAAAATGTAGTGCACATGTTATTTACTTTGATACTGGCAGATGAACGGTAAGGGGATTTTACAGAAGAACGGAGTGAAGAAGTATCCCAGCCCTGTGGCATTCCTCTGAAAGGCAAAGCAGTCTGTCTGGTTGGCTGGCAGTAAAGACTTGATAGTGTTTGTTCGGTTATACGATGAGCCATCGGACCAGAGGAGCCGGCCCTCCTCCTGCAGGGCAAGCAAAAGGCAGACATCACCAGCCGCATGCTGGTAAAGTAAAGAAAAACAAACTTTCTCTCTGAAGAGTAACTGCTGCAGAGAAGCTTTGTCAAAGTCACCAACTTTTTATGAAAAACCTCTTCCTATAATATCCAACTTCTTACATGTAGTGGTGGCTTGCAGACGTTTTCTAAATAAATTCTAACAAAACTTTAGAAAAAAAATCCTATCAGGTATTACTTGATTATATATCAGTTGTTAAGTATATGTAAAATAAATGTACACATTGGCTAGGATTTTTTTTGTTTGTTTATAAAACCATATTCATAATTACTTAAATGCAAGAACCTTCTGTTTTTTTCCCTGAGAGTTTAATTTAAAATGTTGTTCAGGAAAGTTTAATTATACAGCAGAACATGTTTAAATTTAATGTTCTGCAGCACATATTCCACAAGCACTTAACCCTCGAGGATATGAAAGTCAAGATTTTCTATGCATTTAATCAAAAATGTTTGTTAAGACAGCCATCTCTAAAGTACTACGTGCTTCGTTATCCGTGACGATTCTCAAATGTGATTGTTTGTCACTGTTCAAATAACACAACAACGAAGAATTAAAGCCATCATAAATACTGATATTCATCATGGTTCAACCTGACAGGATTTTCATAATTTAAAAAATTTTTTTCAAAATACATTCATGCGTAATAAGGCTACCTGCTGGTCATTAAGTCCGATCCACAGCAGCAGCAGGTTGTTCTGGGACAGCAGGTAAGAAGATAGGAAAAACACATCTTCCAGGCTCTTGATGTTAGCCAGGTGACTTCCAGCTGCCAGGTCCGAGCAGCTGCGCTGTGCATCACTCCAGGTCAAGCCTGTTCTTCTCACAGTGTAGCAGCTTCTCCCGATGGCCATCCAGCTAGGTACACACTGAGCTGGAAACAGACATTTCAATCAAATAAGAGCAATTCCTGCCTGCAGTCACTTTAAAGGTTAATAACTGAGCTGCGGTCACACAATCACAGGATTACTAATGTTTACAATACCTGTTTCCAGAAGAATTCTGACTCGCTGCTTCAAGGTCACATTAAAGTGTTTGAGGTATGTTGTCACCGTGACTTTGGCCTTGAAGCGTGTGCCGGGCTGTAGACCTTTCATTGTATACTGGGATTGTATTTCTGAGGAGTTTATGCTGAAGACGTGCATGACAGATTCTGTGTGTGCATTGTACAGGCTTATGGTGGAGAGGCTCTGCTGCCTGTGAAGCTTCCATGTCAGGACTGCGGTAGTGGTTGTGCTGTGTACATTAAAGGAGGACAGGGACACTGGAACTGCTCAGACACAACAAGGGATGAACTGTTAATATCATTAAACATGATAAGAATATAATATGTGGCTTTTGGATTCAGACTTCGTAGACACTCACGGAAGTGAAAGGTCTTTGTCTCAAGCAGGGCATCACTCCTGCTGGCTCCCAGCGTGATGTTATACCCCTTTTGATCCTCAGCCATTCTCAACAATATCTTGCAGTGATGAGAGCATAATGAATGTTTGAAGAGCTCCACGTATGCCTGCAAAGATGCGGCAGAAAATGAGAGCAGAGTAAACTTTGTGAAACCAAACCAAACTTAAGGTTTTTACTGCCATTTTTCACCGTTACTGTTCAGTTCTTACCAGATGGTTACTAGCAGGTCTGCAGGTGACTGTGTAGCTGTCTGGATCTTGACTGAAGGACTCAACTTCAACTTCAACCTCAACGGGGTTTGAATTTTTTTCACAGGTTAGCAAGACCACCTGTGGGAAAGGAGTGAGAGGGAATGTTTGCTGAACAATTAGCACAAAAAAAAACTGTGTCCAAAATTGCTATGTACCATGTAAATAAAATATTACTAATGCAGGCTTAAAAATAACAGAACCTAAAATAGACGAAAATAATATTAACTTCTTTACAGATGAACTGACGCTGTGCAGGTATATCTTACCTGACATAAACTTGCTAGCAACCACAGGCGCTGTGTTTCACCCATTTGGGAATGTCAATCCATCTCATTTAGCACACCTTCCAGGAGTCGGTCACTGATTCACATGGATACATGCAGTCACTTCCACGTCCAGACACAACAGATCCTGCCTCTCTTCTGCCATTGGTTGCACACAAAAGAAAATCCAAGACAGCTGTGCGTAAACATCAGTTGCGGAAAGTCCCAAACTATTTTGGTCGCTGACGCAAAGCTGAAGAACAAGACAAGTTAACGGGTTGAAACTTCTTTTTTTTTTTAAATTTCTTTTGTGAAACTTTCAAAGTTTTACTTTGTTCAGTTACAGCTGCCTCGACATGTTAATGCCTGGGGGAATCGCTATAGGTTTACTTCACATTTACGCAGAGCCAAGACTTTGAATTTAGCGCGCACTCAAAGCCAAAGTTTCCTCGAGAAGCGAGTCTTAAGTGAAGGAGGAGGCAGTCTTCCTGTGTGAGTGTGCGTGAGTGTGTCTGTGTGGGTTGAGTGGGTGGCGAGGGAGGCTGGGAGAGAGAGAGAGAGAGATTGTGGGTGTATTAGTTCAACCCAATTTGTTCTGCCCCTTTGTCGGGATAAGAGCACTTTACCATGACAACCCTGGGCACATGGCCACTCCAGTGCTGGGCTCCCGAGGAGAGGAGAAGTGGGGGAGCTGGAGATGTGGGGCATACTGAGGCGAAGAAGATGTGGTGGGGTTTATGAGCAATTGAGACGTCTTCACAGGGCAAAGCGGCCATGCTTCACGCCTCTGGAGTAACGGGCAGCCACTCAGTCAGAGCAGACAGTTCATGACTGTTTTCATGACTTTATTTAACCTCTAAAATAAGCATGTGCTGCAAATTGCTCTGAGCATTGCAGTGGTGAGAATGGTTTGGCTCTGAAGCCGGGTGTGGTGGGAGCGCTGGTCCATGTGGAATGACAGGAATGTGAAAGGGAGAAATGATTGACAGGCAAAGAGCTGAGTCTACGAAGGGCTTCTGTTGTGAAGAGGTGACTCCCACTCAGCAATAACCTCTAAAAAGCGAAACATAAATATATGTCAGCACTGTTAATGCTGAACCGGGATGTTTGTGTGCAGTAATCAAGGTTTAATGAAAGAGAAAGTGGAAGGGAGTTTAAAAACATTGTAGGTCATGAGGACACAGTCTTGCAATCATTTCGACAACAGCACTGTTAAACCTTTTATTAAACTACTTTACTGTAAGAACAAAACAAAAAAAAGAAGAGAGCAAAATCACATTTTGAAAAGAAAGTCAACTTTTCTAGGAAAGCTAAGCAAAAAGGCTAAATGACTTTTCTAAGACAAACAAAATTCATATACAGTGTTTGAACACAACATCTATTTTAAAAAAAACGTGGCAACATGTTCATATACCGTAGGATAAAAGGCTTATGGTACCACCAGCTGAAAGCACTAGAAGCTGAAAAGGCTGGGACTGCAGGACTTAAAGAAAATCAGACTAAAGTGCAAGAAAGCTATTTTTAAAGGAATCTCCCACTTAATTCACTTATTTTCATATATTTTAGTTACAACTATGACTCAAAGTCAGCGTTGTAAAGTACTGTATATTCAAGACAAAAAAACATGGCTGCTTTTCATGCTTGTCCATTAGTAAAATAATATTCAGATATCCCTCAACCCCACCCAGTTATTTATACATTCTCTTGTCTCGCTCCTCATTCAGTTGTTTTTTAGTTCCACTGGCACGAACAGTCCAGAGGCTCTTGGAAGTTGTACTCCACGACTGTGGCATTGCGAGAGCAGTAGAGCGTGACGGAGCGGGTTTGCAGTCCGCTCTCCCGGCAGCATTTGCAGAATCTGGCATGACTGTTGATGTTAAAGTTGAATATGGTGGCCGACGGACATTTCCCATCGCAGGAATACACTGTAACCTGTGAGAGGAAAAGCATATTGACAGGACGGTCTTTAAACATTACATAATCATAATGAGTTGAAATTACTTAAAATTCTATTTAAATATATTTTTATTTCGATTTTCGCCCTCACCGGTGCGTTGCTCCTGCAGTCGTCTTTTCTAATGGTGGTCCGAATGGCCACACGCTTACACGTCCTGCCATCCTCTTTGCCTACAGAGATTTTCATACAGAAATAACACACACACACACACAGGCTATATTTCTTCCAGAGCAACACTCAGGAAGAACTATATAGCAATAATACATCCCTGATCCACCATACCCTTTGAGATATTTTTGATAACATAAGAGAAGATTCAAGTTCAAATATACAGCGGCTATAATATGCTCACTTTCAAATACACTTTAATCACTGTGGTACATCGACCTCACATAAACCCTGAAATCCCTATTGAGTCAGGCTCTTTGTTGCTCAGCAGTAGGAGCTTACTTTGATTGACAGTTTGGTGATGGGTGGGAGTGCGGGACACACAGGTCTCACAGTAGAGTTCCACAGAATGGCTACTGACCTTAATTTTACCTTGCTTTTAAACTAATGAAAGTTAGTCCAAGAAAAATAAAGGATCTCTGCTTCTTCTTAATAGATGTTTGGGCGATACTGGAACTTATACGGTTTCACAACAAGTCTCATTTGCATTTCACCAAGCCCTTTCTATGTTCAAATAACTTAAAATGTTTTGCAGGTTATACTGTGATTTAAGAATACGACCAAAACGGAGAGAGTAAATGAAAAGACAAGGCTGAAATAGACACAAAAACACAGCACATTGTTTCAGAATTTGAAAATGCAAGTGAATGAGTCACTGAGAGTAAGGATGTCAGAGAATCATTGCAAGTCGGAATAGTGCAAGATGATGGTACCTGTGTCACAGTTTGTACTACCAGTAGGCGTTACAGGTTTAACGGTAAATGGTAAAACACCCACTCCAGAACCTGGGAGCATCGTTGGGACCGCAGCCATCCGGTTCAAAGAACGTCAGGAGAACACAAGGTTATGTTTTGATCAGAAAACACAATATAATGTCACACACAAACACACAGCGGATGGAATCAGTGCAGCCGGCATGCACATTTTTTTTGGGGGGGGTTACTCTGGGCAGCCAGCCAAGGAACACAGTCATTTGATGTACTACAAAGCTCAACAGGGCAAACTCTATAACCCCTGCACCATCTCACATCTTCGGTGGTAAAACGATCACAGTGGAACACCTCAGTTGGCCAAACAGCAAGAACACTGCTAAAGCAGGCAAGCGGGCAAGACTGCAATGCTGAATCCAAAGAGAGAGAAAATCTCACCACTCCATGTTTATTAAGGATTTCATCCACATACCTCAGGAAATGCTATTGCTCAATATTCTTTTGTAAAGTAAACATGAAGAATCGTTCACAGATGTTCAGCTTTAAAGTACTGGTTTAGGAACTTATGAGTGCAGTGTAACCTTTGTCTTTGTATTTATTGGTTAGTTATTACTTCCTTAAGATTTCCAACAAGTATTTCTTCAGTCTATGTTGCAGTGGCTCTTGAATATGTCAACAGAAGGTTTTGAGGACACCATGGAAAGCCAGGGACTCTGAAATGTTCTCATAGCCCAGAAGGCTTTATCTTCACCCGCTACAAAAAGGCCACACCCCCAACCATTCAGCCAATAAGCCCATCCACTGCCAAGCAACAAGGCGCTCACCCCTCTAATTGACTGCTCAAAGCAACACCAGAAGCCCCGAATAAATTTGGAGACTCACATGTCCTGCAGCAGCCATCCACATAGCTCTGAACAACACCACCATTCTGCGAGAGAGATAAGATAGGAAAGCAAAAGCAGGGTTTAAACTAACAGTAAACGAGGAAATCATATGAAGAACTTTAAATAAGTAATGAGGCCTCGGTATTCTTATAGTCAGACATAAGTATAAGAGTGTAAGTAGCAGTCCTGACCTGAATACATTCTGTATCATTGAAAGGTGGGCAAACCACCCCAGAGGCAAGTATCACCGCTCCCACTGCAGTTTCCATGCAGTCATAACGTGTGCAGTTCTCCACCCAGGAACTCCCTGCCTGCACGCACAGTAAGAATTAGCGCTGCTATAAAGAATGGAGCTTTGAGTATATGTGGATGTGGATCTGCTCGTCTTACGGTGAAAAGCTCTGTTGTCCCATTTTCGTTTGTGAAAGTGCAGGAGATATTTTTACATGAACCACAGCACACCTGGGGGTCTGTAGATGATATGTACACCTGGTGCTGAAAGGTTAAAGGAGAGGAGGACCAACAGAAAAGAGAATATAAGAGGATGAGATGTGGTGTAAATAACATTATCAGATTACTACTCACATTTATGTAATCTACAGAAATGCATTGAGCACAAAGGCTGTAATCAAACATAAATCTTGGTTATGCATTCTTCAACCAGTCTATAGGTTGGGAGGGAAATGAAAGCCAAATTCACACTTTTTTGACATACTGCTAATTATTTTGGAGCTGACTATGAGTAAAGGTTTAGTAAATGTAAAGGTTATTTATGGTATCGATCAGCATTTGGTTTGGGGGAGTTCACAGTTGAGAAAATGAGGCCTTTTTTCCACATGTAGTCAGTTACTAGCACTGCCAAATCAATCCCTAAAGGCTGTTGATGTAGTGCCTTTCTCCTTATGAAAGTAACACAAGTGATTGTCCAGTCAATGATAATGTGATTGGATGAGCGAATACTGGCCAATCAATTGACCATTCAAACCTGAGCTCTATTGGATACATACTGGTCCACATTTTTGGGAGCAGTTGACAGAAGTGATTTCCATGGCATAATAACCCGTGTCTGGATCTTTGTGATGCAGGCACTGAACAGTGTAGCACAGTTCTCCCTCAAAGTACTGAACCAGAGACTGGCCTGGGCCCAGCACTGTCACCCCCTGGAAAAGACAAACCTCTGCCTTCTCTGCACACACAAAAACATGTGAGGAATGAGTATGCTGTATGTAATATGGTAAATATTAAAGCTGTTGAGCAATTTGGAGTAGAATGAAAGGAATGAAAAGGATTTCTGCAGTTTTGTCTGCTGTCACACTATTATCAGGTGTCTTTGTGCTTTCAAGCACGAGTTACACATACGGCATGTATGCTGAGGACAGCCACAGTTGGTGTTGCTGTCTGGAACCTCCACCAGCACCTCCCCCTGAGAGAAAACAGATTGCTGACTTTACTGAATTTACTCACTTTTTCCTCCTACTTGCAAAAACTTGATTAGACAGTGACTTCTGATTCAGCTTTTTTTTTTTTGACTTACCACCTGACAGATGGGGAGAGAACTGTCCTCACATTGGCATTCTGGACATTAAAGAAAAAAGTTGAAGAGAGAGGTAGCATGAGCTTTATGCAAAGTGTGTGACGGGCTTAGCAACTTTTGAGTTTACTGCAGTAATCAACATGGCAGTGAACTGACAAGTAATTAAGAGCGTGCGTATGTGGGTGTGCGCATGAATGAATTATGTGTGTGCTGGTGAGTGTGTACCACAGTGATGCTGGGGGCAGCAATGCCCCGGAACAGCAGTTTGGACCAGAGAGAGACCAGGTGCACAGCTCACAGATGATTCAGGACACAGATTGACATCACAGACTACATTGCAATGAGAGAATATTCATATTACTCTAAAGACAGATACAAACACATGCACACAAAAGCCACAACATGTAGTTTACCACAATGGTACTGTGGACAGCAGCTGTTGGTGGTGTTCAGATCCACAGCCAGAATTTCTCCATGTGAACAAGTTGGAATGGGCTCAATACATGACTCACACACTGCTCAGACAGAAAACAAACAAGAAAATTCACAGATTTACAGCTGTAATTGAAGGGTCGTCAACCCAGGCAGACCTGTTCACAGCAATGTAAACTTACCACACAGGTAAGAGTAACAGCAGGACTTTTGGCCCCTGACCTCAACGAGAAACTGATCTTCCCTGCACTCCGGGGTAGACACAGGAGGGCACGCCATGGGGTCACACTCTGAGAAAGACCATTTAGTGAAGAAAACAATTTAATCCAATATTATATCTGTCAGAAAGTTTATGAAATACAATTCTGAAAGTTTGTTCTTACCACAGCGGTACTCTGGACAGCAAGAAAGAGCGCTGTAACCAATCACCAGCCTGTTTCCATTATCACAAGGTGGAGCTTCACTGTCACAGATGGTCATGTTGCATTCTAAGTAGTGAAGGAAAAATCATTTAATGGGTATTACTTTATATTCACTGAAATTATTTCTGGCCTTTGAATTCTTAAATTAGTGTAGTATACTGAGGGAACTATTTAAGGACACACTTTGGTTATTTTGTTGTCATCTTGTTGCCTAGCAATGGCCTAAAATGTTATGTTTATGTTTGTTTATTTATTCCAATTATGCACCTACACTACCTTAGAAAAACATAATCTCATTTTTATTTTAAAACAACATCTACTAGAGTAGAATTATGCATAATATATTAGGATGCTATCAAGTTGCGTGGCAACACCCTTGGCTAAAATTACCTGTTTTTAGTCTTTGTGCACCTATTGTTGTAAGTATATAAAGCAAGGATGAAAGCATCCTATCCTATCAACAATAACAACTCATTTATAGTCACAAAAGCTGAATTATACACGCTTAGCAACCTCCTAGCAACAAGCTAAAATGACCTATTTTTAGCATGTAAACAACATCTACCATCCCTAATTTTTTTTCCTTTTATCAATGTGATTAAGTTTATCTGTTTGCCAACAGCACAAACAAACCAAACAATAACGTAGCATGGATATGCACTATTAAAAACTATTTAAAAAAAAGGTAAAACCATAAGATTTTGATGGTAAAGGATTTTCCCACATACACATTTTTATTCATGGCCTGTACTGGAGTAATTTTGCCTGCTCAGACTTTATCTCAAAACAATCTTTATTTAACTTATATGTACTGGGTGCAACCTCTTATTTCAGCTGTCTGAAAGAAGCTGTTTTCCTTTCTTTGAGGTCACCTTCCCTTTAAGCCAACTTTCTTGTAATTGGCAACCACTCAAAACTAGAAGTTATGAACACTAGGAGGGGGCTGCTGTGCTCACAGCCAAAGCTATAAGTCTGGGAAGCCATATGACATGTGCTTTTACTGTACATGCAAGAGGTGTTACATTTGAAACTCACCACAGATCTTTTTTGGGCAGCAAGCTCCTTCTTCCACCACATCTAGCACATACTCTCCCTCTCTCTCACACAGTGGCGTAGGCACAGAGCTGCAGTCTGGTTCCACGGCCACCACAGAGCCATTCTCCACACACTTGTATAAACAACAGCTACGAGCAGAGCCATTCCACACCTCGCCCGGGGCCCGGGGGTTACCCTCATTATCTGTGCACACTGGATAAATGAGGACCAAACAATTACAATAACAAACTTATGCAGGATCTCTTATATTGCAGTGTTCATCCAAGGCCAAGACCAATGACTCACCACAGCGGTCCTCAGTTACACAGTAAGGGGAATCGGCACGGTGCAGGATAGTTCCACTGCGGCACACACACTCTTCTCTGATAAAGGAGCAGGTAGTCTCCTCGTAGTACTCTCTATTTAAACAAGTGCGGCTGGTGCAGGTGCTCACACATGGCTGATACTCCTTCCCAGGGGGACACCGGAGTGCTGCAAGATAACAATGCATGAGCAAACAAAAAGCACGAGTGAGTTGATCTGAGTGTGTCATTTCTTTTCCCGTGTCTCCTTACGACAGAAGTTGTGTCGTCTCCAGTTGATGCAGACTTGATGTGTGTAGCAGACCGCCACATAGGCTGCCAAGAAGTCACACTGGTGATCCTTGTAATGTAGGTCACCTGCCCAAATGATGTCGCAAAACTGTTCCGGTGGTACCTGAAAACACACAACCAGGGCACGAATGGCTTTAGCTCCCATTTTTTTTAATCAACAAACCACATATCCTCACATATTTTTGATATTTTACTTGATAAATATCTTAGATGACAAACTAATTTAAAATTTGTTTTAGATTTTCTTTTGCTCGACAAATCAATTAATCCGCTTCCACTGTTTTGAGCCCTGAGTTCAAAGGCAAATGACAAAGTAACTCAGCACACACACTACAATCAAGGTTGTGAAAGCACTAGTGGCTACCTTGTTGTGGCATGGTGTGAAAGCTCTTTGGTGAAGCATAGAGAGACAGGTGGAGCAGTCCCCAGTGGTGCAGTTGTCTCCGACCCTGCGTGTGTGTTCGGTCTCATCGGTGGTGTGGACTCTCCATGCCTGCAGGAAGAGCATCATGTCTCCCACCTCTCTGACCACTGTGCCATTGGGCAGTTTCAGGTCATCTTCTGGGTTCCCATCACAGCAACCTGGCATAGTGGACAGACAAGATTGTATGTGTGTGTTAAATTGCTGCATAGTGAGTGAGCAATAAAAACGTCAAGTGAAATAAACTCTGCCTAATTAAACCAAATGGCTCTCAACATCTCAAATTGTCATATCCCATAATGATTCAAGTCAAAGTGAGCCTGAAGTTTAGACATTAAACCTTTAAGGGCTTAAAGATGGCACTTTGATAAATGAGGCTGAGGCTGGTACTGATGTTGTCAAAGCCAGTGGGTATGTGTGTGTATGGGTGCATGTGTGTGACGGCTCACCACACAGGCCTCGAGTGGGCACAGATGTATTATTAGGAGCAATGTACTGTAGCACCATGATGCCTGTGCTATGATACCACTGTATACTGATCCCACCAGGTGTGTGGATCAGGTACATGCTCCCTGTGTCTTCCACGTAAAAGGACTGACGTGAGAATGGAAGTCTAGCAGGTCTGTAATTTACTGTAACCTAGGGACAGATCAAAAAGTAAAATTTGTTAGTATGCTGCTCAAAAAAAATTAAAGATACACTTCAGATCTCAATGGGACAAAATCGTGCTGGATATCTACATATACTGATTTGGACTGGGTGATGTGTTTGGAATGAAAGGATGCCACATCGAAAGCCTGAAAAAAAACCCAGCCTGACTGAATTCAAAGAAAGCCTTCAAATCAAAGTGAAAAAAAAAAAACCCTTCAGCCTCATGAAGTCTGTTTCAGATTGTTCGTTCAGAGACAGTACCACCAGTGGCCTGCTGGAGGTCATTTTGTTGGGCTCTGACAGCACTCATTCTGTTCCTGCTTGCACAAAGGAGCAGATCCCAATTCGACTGAAGTGTAATTGACCTTCCATGGCCCTGTCCAGCTCTCCAAGAGTAACTGCCTGTCTCCTGGAACTAACCCTAGCCAAATGCAAAACTAGTGAAAAAACTGTCAGAAAAGATGAGGAGGGGAAAAAATGTCAGCTGCCTCTACCTGTAAAACCATTCCTGTTTTGGAGGTTGTTGCATTATCACATCTCTTATGCACCTTTTGTTGATTTCATTAACACCAAAGCAGCTGAAACTGATTACCAACCCCCTCTGCTACTTAACTCACCAGATCAATAATCCAGACATTTAACTGACTTGATGCTATACTCTGATTAAAAAGTGTCCTCCAATTTTTTTTGAACAATGCATGTTTGGATCAAACTGGTCACCTTGCGATCAAGTCGGTTGATTATGATTCTGTAGGAAGAGGTAGTAATATTCAGCTTCTTAAAGCAAAGTCCAGATGTTCCACCTGTAGGACTCTGTAAGAAACATTATAGCATTGTAATTATAAGACAACCCAACAGCCTTGGACTCTGATGCAAGAACAATTGAATAACACAGAAATGTTAAAACTATACTCACAGTTCGTCTGATGGAATTCACACTCTGGAAGACAACACATCAATGAAAGAAATTACTGGCTTTAGCATTTTAAAGTTAATTACATTTACTTTATATGTTACCTGACTAGTTGGACATTTCTCCACAGTACCAATAATAGTCTCTCTGGGCAGATTAACCAAGATGTAGGAGCCATTGTCATAGAGGGCTACATTATTTCCATCAAATGTGATCACACGCAGGTCTGACATTACAGTGCAGCGACCTAGTAAAGCCAAATAGATTATCAATGCAAAAGATAATATTCATAACATTATTTTAAAGAGTTACTTTAGTGCATACAGCAACACTTACAGGGGCACTGCCACTGTGGACAGCAGGGATCTGTGTTGATGAGGATAGGCAGGCCCAGCAGACTGCACTGAGGCTGGGTGGTGTTGTAGCGACAGTGGAGGGAAGAGTTGTGAAGCAGCAGCTCTCCATTGAAACAAATGAGCTCAGCACACTCATCAATACGATAGGAAAATGGGGGCTGAGGATGCAAATGTAAACGTTGTTTATAAAAGAACAGCTGGATCAAACTTTTTGCATTTTCATTATCAAACACATTTAATTTCTACATGATTTATCTGTTTTTTTAACTCGTTACTGGAGAGCACATACTGTAGTATGTGCATGCAGGAGTGGAATAATTATGCATTTTTCTGCACAGTAACATTATATTTTAATTCAATTTAAAATATTACATTGGATCTTTATTGCACCAAAACCAGTTGCAAATGAGGCCAGGATTCTTCCTGCAAGAACGAATCCTTTAACAAGGAAACACAGACTCGCTTTTATTGTAGATGGACCGATCAAGCTTATCTGAAATCACCTCTCAAAGGCTCACTGTGAGCCAGGAAAAACCTTGAAAGAATTTATTCATTTTAAATAATAGGTATCATTTGCTTTGACACATAACCGTTTGAAAAGTACCACCAGCGTCAATTAAATAAAATACAGCTGAAAAAAAGACTTACTGTGCAGGGAATAGTTGGCAAGAGGAAAGGATGTGTGGTTGATGTACCCTCTGTCACAGGAAGGGTGGCAGGGCTTGTGATTATCTCTGTAGTTACAGTCTCAGTGGTGGGTTCGATGGTTGTGGGAGCTGGTGTTGTAGTCGTTGGAGTGTCTGTTGGGGTGGTGGCCTCTATGGTGACAGTCGTATCTGCTGGTGTAGACTGAGGAGCAGTTGTGGTAGGGGTTTCAGGTACAGAAGTAGATGAGGTGGGGCCAACTGTAACAACTGGGGTGGTTGGTGAGGTGGGGGATGTTAAAGGAGGTGGGGATGTTGATGGTGTGGTAATGGTAGTGGATGTAGGAGTTGAGGGTGAGGTATCGGAGGGAGGAGAAGTAGTGGTGGGGACTGTAGTGGCTTCAGTGGGTCCAGCGGATGGTGTTGCAGAAGTAGCCATCGTAGTCACCTTTGTAGTTAGCGTTTGAGGGGGGGTCATTTCAGTTGTGCTGAGAGTGGTTCTTTCTGGCGGGGTTGAGGGAGTGAGAGTAGTTGAAACTGTGGTGGTGGGAGTAGCAGGTGGAGATGTGGCTGAAGTTGGAGTGGGCAGAGTGGTGACATGCTCAGTGGTTAATGTTGTACTGGGTGTAGTAGGTGTGGTGGTGGTAGTGGTGGCTGTGGTTGTTGTGGACCTGACAGTAGTGGAGGTGGTAGTTGTGGCTCTAGTGGTGGTGGTGGTTGTTGTTGTTGTTGTTGTTGGTCTTGTGGTGGTAGTAGTTGTTGTAGTTGTGGTTACTGGTGATGGTGCTGTAGTGGTCCTGTTGGACCGCGTCACATATGCAAACGGGGTTGGAGTTGGGGGAAGAGACACACCTGGAGAAGACATTTATTATCCTAAGCAAATATTTTCTATCAAACACACTTAAAAGTAATATGCAGAGCAAACCAAGAAATAAACATTTTGCTGTATAACAAAATCATATATTTTTTAGAGCATCTTAACATAAAACTGGGTAAACTCACAGTCCTCCGTGTAGACACATCTTCTAGTGACTTCATCGAGGACCATGTTCTTTGGACACCTTGGGAAGCAGCCTTCTACACTGTAACATACAGAAACGATTTTAGTAGAGTACATATTATGCTGATTATATTATTTAATGAGCCAAGCCTCTTACGGAGGCAGAAACTGGCAGCGTGAAGCATCTGGGTCACTGCATGTAGGTACACAAGGGCTTGCACAGGACTGGTAGCGCCACTCGCACATCATACGGTACGGTATTACAAAAGTGCTCTCTGCAAGAAGAGAGGACAAACAGTAGTTAGCATTTGTGTGTCCAGTGTGCACATATAAGGATATACACTGACTAGTAAAGTAAAAAGTCATGCTATATTCATACAGAAAATATGCATTTATATTATATTACATTCTTGGGGAAATTCAGCTACACCTGTCTCATTATTTGAGTTTCTGTTGCATATCAAATGATCTGTAAGCAGAGCTTTAGGGAAGCGTTGCTGATATCTGAAACAATCTGCTGCTTTTTGTTTCTGATTTGATTTTACACAGTTATGCAGTCCTTCCTTTCCTTTGACTGCCTTCGCGCCTTGTCTTCTCAGTCACGTTACCCAATTTGGAGCAAGGAGTGTTCCCTTATGCAAGCAAATGATATTTGATTTTTTTTCACATCTTAATTTATGTTTACCCAACAAGTTTCAAGGTAATTTTGAAATGTGGTGAATGTATTAAGTGATTTGCCCATTAGTTCAAATATGTGCCTCTAGAAGTGCAACCAAGGGTGGAGTTGAGCTCATCACATTACCAATGGCCATGCTCCACTAAGTTTGACAAACAGAAGCTGTCTAGTTTGTTGCAATTATAAGCAATGTGTTCATGCTTTCTCCCTGCTTGTGATTTATATATTTCTTGTAATAAAAAACTTTCCCCATAAACTGTCCTAAATGTGTTTTTACAAATTAAATACCAGTTTGTCTGATATTATATAAAAGTAATCAAATTATACTGATATGGTTTTGGGGCCACTGTATGCTTGTGTTGCTGACCCTCCAGCGTGAAGCTGCTGCTGGCTTTGAAGCCCTCTGAGGTGTCGTATCTCTGGGTTCGTGCAGCAGTGCGCGTGAGTGTCAAAAAGACTCCCGGCTGGGCCACAAGCTCAAATGAAGTGTGACCAGGGAGAAACAGCCCCTGGTGCTGGATGAAGGTTGCTCTACGACTGAACTCCACTCCTCGACTCCACTGCTCCAACTGAAGACGGCTGCGCCCTGACACCACAAGGAAGTAGTTGGGTCTCTCTGCAGACTCCAGAGACACCAGTGGAACACCTAAGAATGGTCGTAATCAAAATCAGATCAATTTATCCAGGAAAAAAAACCAAAACATAGCAATGTATAATTGCCTGAGTGTAGATGCTCACGTGATGTTCTGTCCTTCTGCAGCCCTGCTGTGATCATGAAGTTGAAGAGTAGGCCCGGGGCAGGCAGCTGCCCTGGTCTCTCTCTCACCAGGGGGAAAACAGAGCTGCTGGTACGATTCACTCCGAACATGGTGTCTTTATAGACAGAACTCATCAAGGAAAATGGGCCATCGCCTAGCTCTGTGGGGAAGTGAGTGTGCAAAGGAGGAAATGAGTGACATGCTAGCAGGGAATAAAATCTAATAGAAAATCTGAATTTAAATTTAAAATTAAAAATCTAATAGAAGATTCTCAGTCATACATACCTTGATTATAGTACTCACAATCATAGGCTGAAAGACAGTCCAGAAAAGTAAGATGAAAGATAAAACAGAAAAAATATGTAATCTTGTGAAAAATGGCAGAATATTGACTGGTGCTAAGAGTGAAGAAAGTGGGTCAAAGAGGTAAGCAAAGGTCACGTCCCTGACCCACGGAGTAGGAGTTTATTGTATTTTCTGTCAGTGAGTACTCACGACAGACTGAAGGTGATCTCCAATGAATTGTGACCCCCTGTTGACAGCATTTGTATGCATATGCAGCAATGGACGTGCAGAGACACTCACAGTCTCCCCCTCGGTTACAATTGCAAGTGTCTGTTAGGCAGTTCCTGTAGAACCAGGCCACATCCACCTGAAAGGGTACACAAAGAAACACATACAGTATACATGCACAAGCAATCACGAAATGAACGAGGCCAAATCTTGCCGGGAGAAACTGAGGGAGGTCTTATTTGGGGGAGGGGGTGGTGAGTAGTTTTAAATAATTCAGACAGGAAAGAGCGATGATATCAGGACAAAGAAATGTGGGTCAACCTCTGGTGCAGAAGGTATCAGATGAACTCTGTGACAAAAAACAAAATGCATCAGCAATGCGTTGGTCTGCCCAAATGCAAGGTTAACTAGGCCTCCATCTTTGACACTGGCTACTATGATGTACATAAACAGGAGCAAGCAATACTGTTCTGTCATTTTATAAGATTTAACAGGGAAAGACGTGAGTGCTGAATCCTGGTTCTGTGACATTATCAGACAGAAAAAAAATCTACAATTATGCTTCACTGATGTTTTTTAAAATGTTACTTCACTCAATACTGCTAGGAAAACAAGAAGAGTCAAGTTCATTGTCAGTCTTCATATAGACAGCTTAAGATAGTTGCTTAACATTGTTATGCACATGACATTAAGTTTAATTGATCATTTAAACTGAACAACCTTAAAAATAGATCTTTCCTATAATGTTTCTTTTGTGATGGCCACTGGACTGTATTTCTCCTGTCTTGGATTGTTGGTTTTGATTCATATCTTATATTTTTTAGTCTTAGTTTGTCTTTGCTACTTTGATTTCCTGAATTTTTAAATTATGGCGTGGAGTTGGGATCGACCCCTTCGTTCCACTGAAAGGAGCTCTTAATGCTTCAGGATACCAAGACATTTTGGACAATTTCATGTTCCCAACTTTGTGTGAACAGTTTGGGGATTGCTGCTTCCTGTTCCAACATGACTGCACACCAGTGCACAACAGCAGGTCCATAAAGATATGGATGAGTGAGTTTGGTGTGGAAGAACTTGACTGGCCTGCACAGAGTCCTGACCTAAACCCGACAGAACACCTTTGGGATGAATTAGAGAGGAGACTGTGAGCCAGATCTTCTCATCAAACATCAGTGTCTGACCTCATAAATTCACTTCTGGAAGAATGGGACGGAATTCCCATAAACACACTCCTAAACCTTGTGTTCCCAGAAAAGTTGAAGCTGTGATAGCTATAAAGGGTGTGCCAACATCATATTGAACCCTATGGATTAAGAATGGGATGCCATTCAGGTTCATATGCATATGAAGCCAGATGAGCGAATACTTTTGCCAATGTAGTGTAGCTGAGGTCTGTTAGTTTCGACCCCAATCATTCCAAAAACATCCACATAACCAACAAACTGCTCCTATTGGTGCAAGGAGCCTTTAGCCCACAACCCTGAAGACCAAAGCCACTCAGCCACAGGGAAACAACAGTGGAGTTGTCTAGTGAAGCGATCATCCTGCCCCCCTCGGGGCTGATGCATGCAAGTTTTCTGACAAGGTCACATCAAAGGGCTTATCTGCACTGCAGCATTGATGGACAGCCCTGCCCTGGTAGACACAGGACCCACTATTTTGCTAATAAGATCTGGGGTACTCCTGGGCACACTCAGTCCACTACCAGTATGCTGGTTACACACCAACATGCAGTTAATGAGAGTGACTGGAAATTGCTAGAAATTTGGAACTGGTGCACAAGTTCTGGCTTGCCAACATCCAGGACCAGTGTATCATTGGCCTGGATCTGCTGACCCACTGGGGGCCTCTGTCAGTGTGTCAAAGCCAGCCACCACCTTAGGCACATACACTTTGGCCCTCCAGTGTGGTTACACAAAGATACAAAGTTAGACAAGTCAGCCACCAGGCAGCTGACATCCAAGAGTCCCTGGAACCTGGAGCCACACCAACTACTGCCAGTGGCCCTGCATTACCACTGCTCACCTCAGCCCCATTAGCTGGGTCTGCCAACCCTGCCTTGGCTGAAATGACTAAAGATGTCAGCTGCTGGCAAGGGAAACACTGTCCTGTGCCATACTGTCAGCACTTGCGTTATAGCCCCTATCCGAGCTAAAGTGGCTGCAGTCCAGTCCTGGCCAAACCCTGTGAACATCAGAGAGATTTGGAGCTTCCTATGCCTGGCATTATGCTACTACTGTTTCATCAAAGGGTTTGCTCACGTCTTTGGGGTCATCTCCCAATGGGGTACCAACTGTATCCCATATCAGAATGACTCTCCCCTTTTTGGTCTCAGGTTGCTCGCGCACCTAAGACAGACTCCTGGGCATTTGGTGATGGGGTTGTCAGGGGATGACCAACCCCTTTAGCTGTGGTCTATGTAGTGGCCCATGGGGAGGGGCCACTAGTGCAAAGTCAAATGGGACTGTTCATGCCGATGTTCATGTGCTGAGTTACAGTGTTATAACAGTCGTTGCATTTACATGTATGTTATGTTGGTCTCTCTGTTTCCCACTTCCACCAGAGCTCCTCACAATACATTTGAATTGAAGACACTTTATGAGTCTTGAAGGTAAATAATATAAGGGATACAGAAATCTCTATTAAATGATGTTCCTATAAAAGGTTCCTTCAAGAGAACAAGCATACAAGAAAGGAGGAATAAACAGAAATTTGTTTTAACATAGGAATGTTCAAGGATTAGCTTTTGCATGCCTATTATGATAATCTCTGCTGAACCTGCTAGTTATCTGTAAATAATTTAAGCAACGAAGAGAAATGGGCTCTCTACTTCTGGTGTTTGCTACCGATGGCCAAAAAACTGTACATAAAAACATGGCTCCATCTACTGGCCATAGATAGAAATACTATTCTGGAATAAAGCATTGACGTGCGTCCACAATCTGAGTAGCAAACGTGTGTTTCTCCTTAAAGAAGAGTGTATTTACTAGGATTAGTTAAGAGCTGTTCCTATAAGGACTTACTAATCCATATAGCTCCCTGTTTCCTTTGCAGCTGCAGTCATTCTGTACACATATTTGTGTGTTTGTGTGTGTGTATGTGTCACTAGAATGGCACTCACAGCATTGTGACAAGGTGCAAAGACATCGCTGTAGAGGATAGCACACTCTCTTTTGGCGTACGGCTGTCTCCCTAAGTCCCCTTCACACGGTCGTTCAAGTACATAGTCACTTTCGCACTAAAATACAGAAAACACACACAGAGAAAGCGATCAAGTGTCTGATTACTCTTAAATATCACAGTGGACTCTAGGGATACAGGAATAGAGAGCAGGGGGGTTGAGAGGAGTGAGTTTGAGGGTGATAGACAAAGACAGAAAGAGAAAAGAGGACAAAAGGAGAATCAATCCAGGAGATAAGAGGAGATGAGCTGACTCATACCTGTCCCAGGGCCCAGCTATCTCCAAATGTCTGTGCATTACTGACTTCCATGTGGCTGGAGGTGGTCATATCATTCGCTGTCACACTGTCAAAATTTCCACATAACCCACTGAGAAGACCCTGGAGGGAAAAAATAGACAACATGTCATATTTTTGGATAGTTTTCATAACGCTTTCATTTTCAGATGTACTGCTAGTATAGACCTTCCACTGAGGTCCAGCTCTGATGTGTACAGTTGTCTTGCGGTCCCAAAGGATGGTCAGGTCCTGATTTGAGAAGTGGATGACAGTGTAGTAGCCAGCTTTCCACAGCTCAAACTCTGACCCTCGGCCAACAACAGTGGAAGGACTCTTAACACAAGATAAACCAGGCAGAGCAATATCAGCAGGATTCACTGGATTTCATTAAAATATTTTATAAAGAGGTAAACAGACATAGGTACAAGTGTAAAAGTTATATAGAGTGTGTTACTGTGTTTGTAATATCCATACAGGGTTGCCAGAATTGTCAGTAAAGTAGATCTTGGTAAGTCCCATGTGAATGACCAGCATTTTCATGCACACAATGCCGCTCTCATAGCAGTCTTTGTTTTGGGCAACAACGGACACCTCGGTTTCTCCTGCACTCTGATTAGAGGGGAAGACAAAATATTGCTACCATGAGGATAGTTGTATTCAGCAAAAACAATATTTTTGTTTGTTTGTTCAAAATTTCCCTTACTAAAGCCACAGCAGTCACAAATGAAATGTCTAAGCACTACATGCTAGATTCAAATTTGATATTTGATTCTTTGTTTTCAGGAAAGAGGTGACAAAAAAAGGAAGCAACTCTAAGCTATTAAGACACATCTCTGACCAGCTTCCCCATTCTTTTCAGGTCTGCATGGTGGCAGGCGGTCTGCAGGGTCTGAATGTCTGTTCTGCTAATTCTAATTCTATATCCCTGGGAGCACTGGAGCACTGGGGTTTGAAGTGAACACTGGTCTCTTTGTGTCACTGCAGCTTTGCACAACATCTGCTAGCATTACAGTGGTCCCAACCCACCGACACAAACACACACATACACACCTTAATCGGCTCTAATTAAAACCCAAACTCCGAGATTAGAAACCAGCTTGGATCTTCTTTCCCAGATTGAAATCAGTGTTGGCTGGGAAATCTTAAGGATGTCCTTATACTCATGCAATCAATGACACAAACTTCTCTGGCACAGTCTAACACAATCGCTTTCAGATAACCTGACTGGCATTTCAGTGCCAGCAATGAATCCGTGCATTTTTCACTGGAAGCAAATTATATCATTAACACCTTTATTCGTTCTTCTTATGCACACCAGGAAGCACAAAGACAGACTACTCACTTTGAGCAAGTACACTTGACAGTCGGAGTGGTAGTCGTACTCAAGGCCATCAAAAGTGTGGTAGTGTCTGTCGCTGTAAACAGTACACACAGCTGGACACGGAGAGTAGCTGCAGTTAAAATAGCCACGATGACACACACTAAAGGGATGGACAGGTGGATGTATAAGAGAAGAGCAAAAAGGTGGGGAAAAAAGTGCTACTTCATGCCTGCCACACGTGCACTCTTTGTACAATCAAAGAAGACAAGTTTGCTTTTTAAAATTGCTTTGAGATTCAGTTGTTTTGTAGATGATCTTACAATCATGAAGGCCTTTACTTTGTAAATTATATGCAGATAGTAAAGGTACTTACCATTTGTAGCATGGTGTTTCCACAGTTTCTCCAGGCAGGTATTCAAGTCCCAGCCAGGAACAAGGACAGTTTTCTGGATAGTAACACTCCCCCTGGTGTAGCACTAGCCTTCATGGGTATAGCAAAGGTAAGACGTGCAAAGCATGCAAGCACACCTACAGTAAACACTCAAAACCCTGCCTTTGCATTGCAACTAACTCTGATGAATATTAGCTTTTAGGTCTCTTTTTTGAGAGACCTGAGGAGAAAATATGTAAACACAACTTTCAACAGTTCAAACACTCAAGCGAAACAATCATTCATGCACCCTCCAATTAAAACAGTCGCAATTATCAGAAACATAAACTACACTAGCAATGTTTTAAGGAATAGGAGAAATTAGTGTTCCTAAATTAAAGCAGTGTTACAGTTTTTCCAGTAGTATGGTGACAGTACTTAAAACCAGTTGAATAAAAAATTTGTTTTTATTCTTGTAAGACAGTGAATGTTAATTTTGACTACGAGTTGGGTTTCTTAAGTTGCCACATCATTATCATAGCATGGTATACTGTAGCAGTGACTACAAGAAAATAAATAGTCTGTCCAATGAAGAACTGAATGGATGCAACATTAGGAAAATTAGCAAGAAGTTTCTCTAAAATTAACACAAATAAGTGGTGACTGACGTGTAGGAAGCTATTCAAAACAAACCTAAAAATAAGTAAAAAAAAAAATCTTATGACATTTTGAAAACAGTTTGAAGGCACTAAGTCTTTGTATTACCCAGTAGGGCAGATGCAGCCAGGTATGCATGGGGTAGTAGGTGGACAGGTGAGGTTCAACATCAAGTTGCGGCAGGTTGGTGCACAGGCCACTCCTCCTCTCTGCTCTGTGCAGCTGTGGTACACTTTCCCCTCTGGACACTCCCCCACCTCTATACTATCTGGCTCTACAATGTTCATGTTCATGCACACGGACACACACGCGCGCGCACGCACACACACACACACACAAGGAAAATCTATTTTACAACTACTCTTTCAAGAATTTTTGAGATACAAGGAAGGTTGAAGGTTGGCCGAAAATTAGCTAAGACAGCTGGGTCAAGTGATGGCTTTTAAATAATTTTTTAAATTACTGCAACCTTAAAGGCTTGCGGTATGTAGCCCATTAATAAAGATAGGTTGATCACATTTAAGATGGAATTATGCAATTAACTAATAGTAGGACTTGGGGTCTAATATACATGCCGATGGCCTGGAGGAAGTAACTATTGAAGTTACAGTAACTCAGAATGATCAAACAGAGAAAAAGAGTCTAAATAAATATCAGTAGTATTGAAAGTATAAAGCTGTATGTCTGTGAGACTAGAAAACTATGAATATTTTTTCTGCTAATGGTTAAACTTTTAATTGTGAAATTCAAGAAGTCATTACCAGTTAAAGGAATTCTCAGTTCAACAGAACTCTGACTGTTGTTATTTTCTTCAATAAGTAATGAGAAGTGAGATGTCCTAGCTTTAAGGAGAGCTATTTTTAGAGAGCAACAAATTCTTTTTCCAGGCTAAATGACGACCTTCTACATTAGCGAGACAGCAGTTCCTCTCTAGCTTATGTGTTTGTGAGTTCTACCAGGGAGTCAAGTACTTCTGATTTAAGGCTTTCTTTTCAGAGGAGATCAATATCCAGAGTCATACACAGACAGGATATAACACTTTTAATGGTATAATTGACCTCTGTGGAAATAGAGTTTACTCTGCACTGTGTTAGCATATGCTATTAATAATAACAATAGAGGAATTATGTCTTTAAACTTCATTAAAGCACTTTCAGAAAGACATCTACTGTAATGAAATGTATTCCCCACTGCTGTGTAATCCATTATTGTAAATTTAAATGTTATTAAGAAGTGATCAGACAAAAGAGGATTTCAGGGATTAATGTTAAATGTTTATCACGTGTCAGAGCAAGATCCAGAATGTGATTACAGTGGTGGCTAGGCTTGTTTACATTTTGAGAAAAGCCAATTGAGTCTAATAACAGATTAAATGCAGTATAATTTTCAGCATCTACATGGATGTCAAAATCACCCACTATAATTTTTTTATCTATGCGCTAAATGATATACTGTAGAAGGTCTGAGAAATGAGAAAGAAACACTGACTAAGGGTCAGATAAATGATAAGCAATAACAATAAAACAGGTTTCAGAATTTTCTAATTATGGTGTACAAGGCTAAGAGTCAGGCTTTCAAATGAATTAAAACTCTGTCTGGGTGTTTTTGTTAATTACAATGTTTGCAAGTTTACTGCTACTCCTCCTCCTCGGCCTTTGCTTCGAGCATTCTGACAGTTAGCGTGACTCTGGAGCACTGATTCATTTAAACTAACACATTCATCCTGCTGTAACCAGGTTTCTGTCAGGAAGAATAAATGAATATGCTGATCAATTATTAAATCATTTACTAAAAGGGACATAGACGAGAGAGAGACCTAATCTACATTTAATTGTTTTATTCTTTGGTGCAGCTGAGGATGTTACATTGCTCCTACTTTGCAAATGTTTATACGTAAATAATTTTTTGCTGAATTTTTATTTGTTTTTTGGTGATCTGGGAATAGGCCCAGCCTCTATTGGGATGGGGAACTGGGAGGATGACAGGAGAGATGGTACAGAAAAGTGTGTGAAGACTGGAACTCTGCTTACTGTTATCTACGCTGGATTGTCACATTTTGGTGGATTTAATAAATTTGGTCAGATTTCTAGAAATGAGAGCCACTCCATCCAAAGTGGGATCCAGTCATGGGAAACAAGCTAGAACTACATAAGGCTCTTGATTTCAGCAAGAGGGACATAGCCTTGAAACGCCACTTTGTAATTGGAACAGACGAGAGCAGGTACTGAATGGGGGGGGGGGGGGGGAATGAGAGGGGGGTTTCCTTTTTCCCCTGGCCCACACTCCCCTTTCCCCTTTCGG
>VOQJ01034487.1:42780-53548 GCA_015052665.1 Apistogramma diplotaenia | reverse complement strand
AACACACACACACACACAATTTATTAATAAATATATGATAATTTATTATAAAATTATTATTATTAAATGTAACCTCATGCACACCCATTTACTTATATAAACAAACAAGCAAGTAAAAAATAAGAAAAAAACTGCATCAATAAATTGTATTTACGATGCACTTTTTCACCACCTGTAAAGCGTCAGGTAAATTTATCAACCCCTCTGCCGGTGAATTTTCTTTTTCTCATATCATAATTCCCTAGCGCGGACTCCATATTACAAAGTGTCAGTTTGGGGACATCTAAAACATGTTAAAATAACAAGATTACATTAAAATAATTAATGAAAAAAATATCACGGTGTGTATATGCCTATTCGAGAATTTCCATTTAAGAGCAGGGGCTCTTTGTCATGCACAGATGCCACAGGGCGCTTATTCCCCTCTCCACTAGATGTTGGCCGGGGGACCACCGGGAGGAAGCAAGACGGAGTGGCCGGGAGAGAGTTCTCAAGTACGGTGAAGGTTTCTTTGCAACAGCCCTCCGTGGGCGTGTGAGGGGGGGTGCTTGGGAAGATTAAATCACACATTTAAGGCTCACGCCCAGTGTTGCCATAATATGTGTGGTGATTGTGGCGACTCATAACAGGTTTCTATAAACTGTATTATATATTTAGGGAATGTTGGGAGTGAGTGACTTTGCAATCCAAATGTAAAATGATTTTTTTTTTTCAAAGGGAAATATTTATTTTAAAAAGCCACGTTTTAATTTTACAGCTTGGGTCTGTAAGGCTTTGTGGCTACTGCTTGGTACTGCCAAATTTTTTTAAACAAATTTTAAGCGATGATAATTTGTATTTTTCTCTGCTTCATCGTGGACATCTCAAGATTAAAGGGGCTGATTATAGTAAGGACTCTACTCAATTATGCAGATAAAATCAATAAACTATGTTGTTGTCTTCACCCGACTGATTCATATGAAACGTAATTATTTGTATGATTTAAATTGAAAATAATTTTCTTGGACGGTTTTGCGCAGCTTATTCATCAGTTACTTAACAAAAAGCTAACTGACCATAAAAAGGGTGAAAGAAAGATAAGATTTCAGCTCCTTTTTCTTCTTTTTTTAAGCACTCATCACACCAAACGTGCCGCTCCTGCAGCTCCATCTCATTTGCTTTGCATTGAGTTTTATGGAGACACTTGGTCAAGGAGGCGCAGGCACTTGTAAACGCATAGACTTTTTATGACACAAACCCACTGCCCCATGCCAAAACAATGAATTCCTCTCCACCCCCCACCACCACCGAGAAAGAATGTGATTTTACATGCAATCCGAGCCTGAAGTATGTGCGGACAGTGGTGGGGGGAGGGCTCTCTTCACCTTTCACCCCGCCGTGTTGGAACTGTTTGTATTTTTTTTCCTGGGCCCCTGTGCTACTCCCGCAAGACAGAGGAGACCACGGGTACACACCGATGGCTCTGAATGCGTGGTGCACGCAGGAAAAATGGATGGGTTGGGTGGGAGGTGCATTTGAGTGTTCAAATTATTTTGGTGTTTTCCGATATTTCACGCTCATAGTCGTGTATCTTAACTCAGCAGCATCCCAGTAACTACTGTTTATGCACAGAAACCGTCCTTTCTTTCCAGGTGTCCCCCAACACATCATGGAGTCCTACGGAAAAAAGATGCAGATGGTAAGGCATGTCGCAGCCCTGCCCTAACCCCCGAGAAAGACACGCAGACTGTCATACACAATAACATTCAAGATATCTATAAAATTGCTATATGGCCCATAATTACTTCCTAAATGACTATCAGGCTCACTTAAATTTAATGATGCATTTATTAGGCCACTACGGGTGAATAACATTAACTAAAGCTTTTTGTAATGATAGTATGACTGATAGCTGATTGCGCGCAATTTATGAATTCAAGGATGCTCGAATCCAACGCGCGTTTAAGGGGCTAAAGAGCACACAGTGCATGTGCTGCTAAATCACTGCTTTGTCTTCAAAACACTGCGTTCATTGATACAGCTCAACTTGGCTTCAGCAACAAAAAGATAAATAAATTAAAAATAACGGGGCCAAACGTACATGTCCAACAACACGCGTTTCTCAACATAAACTGCTCGCAATGCGTGGACTCGAAAACAGGCATATGGCATCTGTTTGAGAACGCAATTGTTTCAGAATAAAAGTCCTATTGGTAGTCATTTGTTGAAGCTTATGAGCTCAGTCTGTGAAAACATTCCTGCCGAAGTGACACACACACACACACACACACACACACACACACACCCTCTTCAATATTTAGGAACAAATTCTGAATTCATTACCATCTTCATGTTTCTTTGCTCACGGGTCTCTTTTGATCGTTTTGGTTTTTTTTCTGACAATTAACTTTGGAGTTTGAAAAGATGGAGCTAATCACCAGGACAACAGTAACTAATAACTGCCAGGCAGGCTGAGAAGTACATCCAGCATTTGTGCAACTATACAATGCATTTACACAAAGCTACTGCAGACGCGGGCCATGGGTCTCTGACTGTGGGGGCTGCTTTTCCTATGGCTTTCTCCATGTGGTCATTCCTGCTCCCGGCATGCTTTACGTGTTTCTCATTCTGCACAAAGAGACGCCAAAACATCACGCAGCCATCATGCAAACATAAACACAACTCAAAAGTAGAGGTCATCTGACTTTTAAATCAGCGTGAAGTCAACTATCTGTCAGACTATGATGACAAAACAGTATGATTGAAGAGACTTTACAATCAAAGGACAAAGCAATGAAACTATTTTATGTTTCCATATCTGGGTCTATATTTCATCTTTGCTTTAAATATTGTCTGAAACTTTTATTTCAACTCTCTTGTCAAAATTCAATATTTACTGTAGCCTACATAATCTGCTAAACCAGTAAGTGAATTTGGCAAGCCGGTGTGCAGAATACCCTATAAGTCAGTCAGGAGACCATCACACAAACCTTGCTCCATGGGACAGATTTGAATTGTAAGGAAAAATGTGTGCAGTATCAAATCTTTGCCATATCTCTGACAATACACAACTTTTTGGTTGGCAAAAGATGGTGGATCAGTTATTCCTCAACATAGATCACCATCCCAATACAAACATGATGAATTATAAAGCTCTGACAGGTTTTATCCTATGGGACAGCTTGGTTCTAATCATACACTACCTTAAATTATATGAGCGCAGCACTCTGAGGTCACCTATAGTTACTGGCAGGCGACTGTGTCACTGCAATTTTCTCTCTCCGAGGTGACTCTTCTCTTGCAACTTGAGGAACACCGAGCATGAATCGAGCTTTGACTTAATCAAATGCAAGTTGTAAAATAAATAAATGCAATATTTTCCATTTTCACTATTGCAGTTGCTATATGGGCCCCTCCACAACCGCTGCTCCCTCCTTCGCCTCCCTTTGTTCTCTCCAGCTCTAATAGGTTTTCCCCTGCCACACACAATTCACGTTTTTTTCCCCTTCTTTTTCCCCAGCCCCTCACCCCCCTTTTAGTGCAGTGCCCAGTGTCGACTGGAGCATTTGAGCAATTTGAAATTAAAGCAAACAATGGGCAGGCACTCCCAGGGACCTCTCGCTCACTATATTACACGGAGAACGCTCGTGTGCTCTTGCGCATTATTGGCAAGTCATTACGTTTCTCTGGAAACCGAGAGCGGGAGCTCGCTCAGAGGAATCGGTGATGCAAGCAGCAGCTGAGTGCTTGGAATAGCATGTGTGTTCTGGAGCATCCTTGGCAACAGCATGAGGAGCTGTCAAAACAAAACTGTATATTGACAAGGCGATATATGCAGCATGATATAGGTATCTCAAAGCCCATATCTTTCCAGGGATAAAATGTATTCCTAAAGGGAATCCTGATTCCTGCCCTTTATCCACTCTACAGTAAAAGAGCTATACCTTTAGGGTCTTGTATTTGTAATCATAGTGAAATAGAGGAGGTGTACCATAATTCGGTTACTTGAAAATACCATTGCAACCTAAAGTGATTATTACAAACCAAAGGTGGGGTAAAAAATAAAAATAAACACAGCAGTAACAGGAAATATTCATTTAAGTTCTCATAAAATAAAACTCTCATGAGCCAGACTGTAAGGATGCATGTGTGAATGTGTACAATGGTGCAGGTGAAGGTTTATTATAGGACTGGATAAAACCCATCTTTCTCTGTGTGTGTGTGTGTGTGTGTATTTGTATAGTCTACTAAAACCCTCTGAATTGAAAAGGGTTTCTGTAGGTGTAAACATTCAGCATTTATCCAGGGCCGCATCCACTTGACAGATGTACAGTGTGTGGACAGCCTGGTCATAATTACAGAATACCTTAAATGATATAAAAGCTCTGAGTGCTATACTTTGAGGTCACCAATAGTCGTTTAGAGCAGACACTGCAATTTTCTATCTCAGAGAAAGCTCCTCTCTGACAGTCTGAGGGACCATTATTCTTGGCTGCAAGAAAAAAAAAGGTTTTTGTTACTGATTATTCTGTCAGTTTGCTTCTTGATTAATAAATCACTTGTGATGTTTAACAGTCAGCTCACACCAATGTCTGTAAAGAAGATTGAAAAAGAAAATTTAGAAAAAGAGAACCTGAATAAGTTTAAACCATAATTTTACTTTGGTTAAAGAAGCCATAACTGAGTAACACAGTGTGTTAAATAATAAGAACTGACTCATTAATGGTTTATTACAGATTCACAGGACACATTAAGTCCTTCAATAAAACATCTAAAGCCTTGTTTTTGTGCTCTGCCCTGTGAGTTCAGCAGCAAACCCTGTGCAGCAGGGAGAGGACCATCTCGACTTTCTTTCTGCTTCAAACTTTCAAACCATGTGGAACCAAAATGGTCTGTTTGCTGTCGGCGATCCAATCGAATTCCTCTTTTTACTTCCTGTCAGGAGGTACACGCACACCACACGCGCCATGCGTCATTACGTACTTCCCGTTCTCTATGAAGTTCCCCCTCTTCTCACCGTCGCGCCGTGACGGGGATGTTTTGGTGAAAGAAAATACGGCGTCAAAAGGGACGTAAACACGTTTAAAACATGACATTTCGGCCCAGCGGAACCTAAAACAGTGTTGCAGGGGAACGAGAAGGCGTCTTCTTCGAAGGTTTCGGTCCGTCTTTATGTATCCCTCCGCATGTTCGCTTTCTTCGTAGATGGTGTCCGGCGAGCGTTGTCTGGCGGCGGACGACGAGTTCTCGACGAGTAACATGAAGGAAATGATTGGAGGGTGCTGTGTGTGTTCAGACGAGCGAGGCTGGGCAGAAAACCCACTGGTGTACTGCGACGGACACGGCTGCAACGTCGCCGTGCATCAGGGTAAGCCGCGGAGCTTGTGCTAGGAGTTAGCAGTTAGCTTCCAGGCTAGTTATCGTTGTCTTGTTGCAAGGTTATGGAGCCTGCTCCTCCTCCTGCCCTCACCAAGGCCAAGCTGAGGTCAGACTCAACGCATGTTGCTGGCTACTCCCCTGATTTGGCTTGGCAGCTAACGCGGCCTGTATACTCTTCTGCTGATGATGGCTGACAGCAGCTTTATGCGCACATTTCTGGCTCCGAGGCGTGCTGTTTTTTTTTCTCCTCTCCTAAGGTTCTGTCACGTGTTCAGAGAAGGAGGGTTACTCTCCTCTTGACACATGGTGTGAACTTTAGAGGGTAGCTCAAAACCAGGAGTTTAAAACGTGCATATAGTCAACCGACTTAATAAATACCAATTAAAATAGCCTTTGATAGAGAGTGGAGGCTTTACTTTGGTGTGACAAGGTTTTGGGAGACAGTTCAAGAAGCGAAACCGTGGTTTCTGCACACTAACTGCTCACTCTAGATGACTCACGTGACGACGTCCAGTGTTTACATACTAAAGAGCTGGCCATGTGTCCGTTTGGCAAACACAGTGGGATACTATTTGAAATGTCAGTGCACGGCACTGTATTTGCACTGTTTTGTTTGTAACAATTTGTGGTAGTGTTTAGACTGCTTAGTAGGCCTGTCTGGCAGTAGTGTCATTGTAAATAAACATAGGAAACAGCTAAAGTGTCAAGTACTTCACAGCACTCAGTTAAGGTCAGATGTTAACTCCTTTTTTGTATTTATCTCTCTGTTTAAATTTGAGGTAAATGGTGTAGGCTGTAGGTGTAAAGCTTGTTGAATATTTGAGTTTATTTTATATTGTATCAGGTATCATGCATAATAATAGTTCAGAAAACCTCTGCACTATTCATTAGGAATACTTACCTTGTCTATATGTACCCTTAAAACCACAATTGAACCAGCTTCAGGTGAAATTAGGAGACTGTCGGGTGCAGTTAACTAGAAACATTCAGTAGTTTATACTAGAGATTGAATAGTGCAATTCTCCATGACCTGCTGATACCTATTTTTGCCTATTCCAATTTCTAAGAACTATAACTGACAGCAACCACAAACAAAAATGAACTTTTCTTCAATGCAAGATAGTTTCATAATGAAGAGATTATTAAACTTGACAGTATACCCCAAACTCAAGAAGGTTATAGGATCTTCTCTTTCTGCACTAAATAAAAACCACACAAATAATTAATTGTAAATGAGTTGCTGTACTGCCACTTTTACCTTTAAATATTTATTTTGGTACTATTTTCCTGCACTGCTGTGCACGAGTTGTGCATGCATGAAACGGACCAGCTCATAATCAGTCACATCGTAGGCTGACCATCCGGTTGTTGGTATTTGGCCATTTGGTGCATCTGTATATCATAAAAGTTAGCAGTCTCGAGAAAGACACAAAACAAATATGACATGGAACAACCGTGAAAGCTGTTGTATGACTTAGCATCTGACTGCCTAGTGTTTTGATTGAATAATGTTAATATTTGTCATAACAGTGCATTTTTATGGACCATAAACAAGGTGGAGTTCTATGACAATGTGTAGAAAATACTGGATGCAGTAAACTCTTTTTAAGTCTATTCAACACAACTGTTGGTGAAACCACTACATTTTCAAGAAAATAAACAATAAGGTATATTCCAATGTTATAGCCTGGTAGTGAATACAATGCAAGTCATTGGCTCACCCTTCCATAATAATTCAAAGTGAATCAGGTAATGTTTGCAGAACATCTTAGCCAACTGGTATTTGATATTTTGTGTGTGAGTCTGGTCACTCGTGTCTTCATTTGAACTCAATAACCTTTGGATGTATTGTTCTTTTAAATCTGGATTATAGCTGTTTACTCCAGCAGATTATGGGCTCTGGTCAGATCAGAGATAATCTCGAAATGTGTAGAGGTAGGCTATTTAGGGTAGTGCAGCTGCAGTTAGGGTAGCACTGCCTTGTGCTTGTACCTGTGCAACTTTAAGTCTGAGTCTTTCAATATGTGAAAACAGGTTATAATTTAGATTTAAAAGACAGACTGTTACTGAGTGACAGTCCACCAAAATCATGTAAATCTGGGTTTTTGCACTTGCAGGGTGAAAGTATAAAGGATTAAAACAGCTTAGTTGAGTATTACCCATGGCCCTGGTAATGCAGCATCCATATAGCGACTTTAAATAAAAATAGCCTGAAATGTCACTATTTATGCTGCTGATATTTTAATAAAATTTGTGTTTGGGAGACCAAGAAAAGGTGGTGTGTTGTTCCAATGAAACGTCTTCATGTATGGTGTAAGATCTGATGCCAATATTGACAGTGACAGTGGTTTGCTAGCGATTTTACTATTGTCCCATATATTTTGTAGGGCAGGGAAACGGTGTCAGTGCAGTGGTATAAAAATAGCATCCATAAAAGCAGTGTGTTCAGCAGTCTGTTAGATGAAAACCCTGTTCTTCTGCATCCAAACCAGTTTAGTTGCAAGTCTCAGTTCTGGGACATGTGAGAAGTGATTGTGAGTGACGCTGATGTGATATTTGTAAAGATGTTATCAGGTGTTGTCAGGATTGATTTCATTATGAAAATGTTTTTGTAAGACTGCCTGTGTTGTGGTTACTGTGACTGACATGATTTCCTTCTTTATCTCAGCCTGCTATGGCATTGTGCAGGTGCCCACTGGTCCTTGGTTCTGCAGAAAGTGTGAATCTCAGGAGCGAGCAGCCCGCGTGGTGAGTCACAGAGTCCTCTAACCTTTCATCACTGCTGAGTTACTGCTTGCAATAACAGGACTGATCCTGAACAATCCTATTATTAACAAGTGAACCAAGAAAATAGCACCAGGCTGGGTGTTGCATCATTAGTGTGTCTATTTATAGCTCCTGGATAAAAGCAGTTGAAACAGGTCCCACAGGATTTGTACTCATTCCACAGTATCGGGACATCAGGAAAGACAAAATTGAGGAGTTATTATTTAAGAGAGCTTGTAATTGCTTCTCTAATTGTGCGAAACTTGTACAGCAGCTTATATAGCAACACTAGCTATGGAAGACAAAAAATACCTTAAGTTCATTCATTGGTGAATGATGATGCTAACAGATCATAAGAGAAGCTTTTCAGGGTAGAATCGTGATTCAAATCACAATCATAATCACAGGAAGCCCATCAGTTCAGGTAGAGGCTATGGATAATTCACAAAACTCTGCATCCTGTGTTTACTCTTATCCTACAAATTATTCCTGTTTCTGTTTCCACCACTTTGACTCTTCCTTTAGAACATGCAGCCCAAGTATGGCTCTGATGAGCATGTTTTTGCATAGTTCATGTGGAGCAAGAAAGCTTGGACAGTGCTGCTTTGATGCAGACTGTAAGAGTCCTCTGAACAGTATGTTGTATGCCAAATTGAAATCATCCACACAAATAAATTGTGGTGTGCTTGCCCAGTTAGTATGGTTAAGAAAACAGAGTTGAACTGTGGTGTAGAAGAAAAACAACCATTTAAGAAAAAAAGGGTTTCACAATATGTCCCCAGTGCAGTTCCAAGTCGAGACTCGGTGCAGTTCGTTTGTGGTTTGAAATCAAATGGTGCAAACATGATTTTCTGATAGTACATATGTGGTTTAAACTTCTTTCAACAGTTAAACTCTTGTTCAATCAATCTGCTGCTTGGAGCCTGTCCAGATGGTGATCACAACATCTAACTGCATGAGCCCTGTAAATGTAAACAATCTGGTAACCACGGTAACACGTGCTGCCGCCAGCATGTGGGCGCCGAGCGTTTACTCTGTTCAGTCAAATGCACTTGAAGCTGAGGCCTGTAGTGTTGTCATGTCTGCGCCTTCTGATTTAATTTAATTAAAGACAGAGCTATCTCACAGTTATTTCTTTGTGAGGCCTTGTAATGTCAAGGAATATAACCATAGATATTAAAATCTGTAGACCACACACTAGCCTGGTGTTAGTCACCAGGATTTGGTGACTTTTAAATGACTGCTGTGACTGCAGAAAAGTATTGCACCTCTGTATTGCAATATCTGAATTTGTGAAAATGTGTAGCATGAATAAAATAGATCTGTATATAGGAAAGTGCCAGCAAACCTCAAGGAACTGAAGCAATGAAGCAAGTTATCGCTGCTAAAGGTGGTTCTACAATCTTAGGTTTTCACAGGACTGGATAGAATCCTTTCTTTTTTAGGTGCATTTATATCAGCAGGACAGGATCATGTTAGATTAAAACCAACAGCAAGTCATAACATTCATCAGCAAAGCCCTAGCAGTCAGCACTGTCAGTATCGGCTGCAGCTAAGCGCAGCCACAGTGAATGTTTTCACTACGTCACTGTGATTAAGAGCAGGGTCCGTCTGTATGAGCACACAGACATTACAGAAAAGCAATATTTTCTCCAGTACTGTGATTACAATTTTAATAGTTTAGTCTAATATGAAGGAAAAGAAAGTATTACTATAAATATTTTTGCTGTGTGTCACCATATTATTCAATCAAACATAATCCAGGTGTTATCGAGTTGATCAGCTGCTAACAGCACTTCCTACATTCAAATATCGATCATCACATTGTCAACATGAACTGTCACGTTTTCAATGCAGGCCGCTAACTATGGCTACGTTCACACTGCAGCCTGAAGTGACCTATAGCCGATTTATTTTGAGAAATCAGATTTTTTTTTGTGTGTGGTCATTCACATTTCCAAATATATGCCACTTGTATGTGATCTCCTGTGTGAACACCAAACGAACCTATGTGTCCCACATGCACAGTAGAGGATGTAATAACGTCACACGTAGCGAGCATGCTCAGCATTTGCGGAAGAAAACATGGGTGGTCCGATGTTTTTATTTCCTTCTTCTGTGTAGCGGGACGCAGAATGACGTGCAGGTCGGATAGAAAGCAACCCGATTGTTCAGACTCAGGTCGCATTTGAAAAGATCATATACATATCGGATTTAGGACCACATATCCAAGTGGCCTGGGATGCACTTGAAAAAAATCGAATCTGTGATGTTCAGACTGACATGAAAAGATCAGATACAGGTCACATATGGGCAAAAAAAAATCGTATTTGGGTCACTTCAGGCTGCAGTGTGAACATAGCCTAAGACGACAGTAAGTAGCAGCAATTTGGTGGGAACTCTAGTTGTTTTCTCCAATGCCCTCTCCGAGCTCCTGGGATTTTAGGTTTAAAATTGTCCTTTGAGCTCCCTTTTCCTCTTCTTCCTCCTTGAGTTCACGGTGATCGCCATTTTGCTTTCTGTAGTCCCACTCAATCACGTGTGAACAGGACCGTCGTGAGATTGTGTGTGCACATTATTAATGAAACTGGCCATGTCCGGTGGTAGATTGGTATCGGCGATGGGGTGGAGTGCGCATGGTGTG
>VOQJ01034487.1:30155-42760 GCA_015052665.1 Apistogramma diplotaenia | reverse complement strand
GGAGTGCGCATGGTGTGCATCCTTTTGCTAATTAGAGTGATAGTGTAGAGTTCAGACAGCAAACTGGTGAAATTCTCAGCCCGGCACAAGACGGCCTCAGCACGGCATAGCACCAGGTGATCAGCCGTTGCCTGTAACCCTGCTTGAGGATAACGTGGATAGAGAGGAGTTCATTGTTGACTCAGTGGCTGCAAAACAAGCCCAAGCCGCCACTGTGCTTGACAGTTTGTATGAGATGTGTGTGCTGACATGCTGTTTGGTTTTCACCTCAGTGTTGTGCATTATGGCCAGACATCTCCACTTTGTCTCGTCTCTTCAAAGGACATTGTTCCAGAAGTCTTGTGGTTTGATCAGATGCAACTTTGCAAACCTGAGCGATGCTGCAATGTTCTTTTTAGAGAGGAGAGGCTTTCTCCTTGCAAACCTTCCAAACAAGCCACATTTATTCAGTCTTTTCCTAATTGTGCTGTCTTGAACTTTAACATTTAACATGCTAACTGAGGCCTGTAGAGTCTGAGATGTTTTTGGCTTTCTCCATTTCTCTGAGCATTGCACAGTCTAGTCTTCTTCTTGGGAAAATTTTGCCATTGTGTTAACACACACTTCAATGCTCCAGACCAGCAAACTGATGCTAGAGGTGCTCACACTTGCTGATGATCAGTTAATCAAGGCCATTTGATTAACTGCACCTGGCTTACTTCCTTCTATGAAAGCAGTAAGAGTGTCACTGTTTTCCCTCCTCCTGTGTGCAGAGCTGCACATAAATAGCCACTCAGTTCTATCTGTGCCACTCACAATTGGAGATGAGTGTTTTAGTGGTTCGATAGCACTACATAAACATTAAATTACACCAAACACACAGCCCCAGCTCCGTCGCCGGTCGCTGCAGCCACCGGGTTTAAGACCTTTCCTGCCGGAAACCCTGGATGATGGTCGATTATCACTAATAGCTTGAATTCAAGACAATATTTAGGTCATTCATCCTATTAATGCATTAAATCAATATGATTTTAAAATTATTATCATATGTCAGCATTTCCACATATATACTGACACATGACACCAGGGTGAATGAGCGTAACGCAAACACCCCTCATGCTAGTAATTGAAATGTTTGAAATGCGTGTCTCACTATGTATTAATATTACATATTAATACAAATTGACTTATTGCCCCTCACTTCTGTAATGCTAGAGGCTTCTTTTGACTTATTAGACAAAACATTTTAATGAATTGTCCTTTATTAAATGACACATTTTATTACGGACCAGCATGCATCATTGTACTGCTCCCTTGTGACACTTGAAAGCTTGCTTGTGTTAAGTAAGCTTTTATTCAAGATGAAATGGCCATGTGCACCATTTCATCTTAAATTTCTGTACAGCTTGGTAGAAGCTGCAGTGTCACAGGCATATTAACTAGGAAGAATAAATTACAGGTCTGCAAAGACTTGGCTGCTACTCCGACTTCATGTGGCACAACTGCCTGCACCAGCAGGATTTTATGTGGCATGTTCCCACACTCCTATGCGTCATGCCTGCCTTTGAGCCAGCAATCTGTATACTGTTCCAGTTATCATCATATTTAACAAAATTATTTTTTAATCCTGAAGCTCTATAAAAGATGACGATAAATGCTGTTTCATTGTGGCTGCTTTAATAATAAATGCTATGTTATAGTGCACAAATAGTTCCTCCTCATGCCCAAATGCAGCTTTGCATTTCCAATAACCACTACAGGACAGTAGGGTTGGCACCTGTATCACCAAACAAGATTGTTCTCTCAAATTAATATAATCTCTTCGAACCTTCAAGGACCTGACTAGGTTTTGTCAAGTAAGATCAACTTAATGTAGCTGTTGACACAGGTGCTGGAAGGATTCGCTTACTTTCTCTATTCATGTGTGAAAAGCAAATATACTTTTGCTGATATTTATCATGATGGCAAACTGTTTTTTTTTTTAACTAATAAAGGAATACAGGGTGGCAAAAAGAGTTAAGGTAGCAGATCATTGTTAAATTTCTAAGTTGCAGGCTGAAAAGTCATAAAGTGTTCTGTTATGCTGTTAAAAATGCTTGGTTTGCCGGGATGATCCTGTAATCGAATCACATAAATTATGTGTGCAGAGTCTTTACAGTGAAGCTGATGGATTAATTATTAAACAGCCATGCTTTTCTCTAGCTTTTATAGTACCAAGAACTATATTGTGTAGGCAAAGTCTAACTCAAGCTGCTAAAATCCATTTTCTGATTTATACAGTAAATGAAAATGGAAAAAAAAATGCATGTCATAGCATTGCAGTCATTGTGCAAAGATTTTTAAATGGAACAGAGTAAAATGATGACCTGTGATCCTTATTTTATGGCAGCAGATTGCCAGAGTTACCTGATGTAAGTGGTCTAAATCAAAGTAGCTTCTCAAGTCGGTTTCTTATGATGCCATTAACCACTAAAGGATTTGGGCAGCTTTAATGACACTAATAAGTAAATGAAGTTCCTTATGCAATTAGCTCAAAATTGCTGCTGCAACTGAGTACGCACGCAAAATCACAACCTTAGGTGGCAGATAGTGAGGGTGTTTTCCCAGAGAGTTTCTGGCCGTGTGCCCAAGTCTGGGCGACAGGCCAGCTCGTCTCACATATTCTCATATTTGTCATACCTCAGAGTAAGCAGATGAGGTTGACCTGTTGTTCCTGACCTGATGTTTCATCTTTACCCACAGAGATGCGAGCTCTGTCCCCACAAAGATGGAGCCCTCAAGAGGACAGATAACGGAGGTAGGCTTATTCTCAGCCGCGCGCACACACACACACACGCGCACACGCACACGCACACGCACTCATACATGCTGGCATCTGTGGTTAGCCTCTTGTGGATTTTGTCATTAATTGCATGTCACCAGCAAGTTTAAGGGCTGTAAGCATGCTGGGAGAGTTATGTTGCTGTTTGTTGTATGTGCTGCCTCTGTACCGTCCTTGCCAGTCCATGTTTTATGAGGGTGTGTCAGTGTGTGTATGTTTATGGGGAGGCGGGACAGGATGGGTATAGTGCATAGCCTGTGAGGAGTCTCCTCACTGGGTTCATTGGGAGGTCAGCTTGTTGGAGACTGTAAATATTCTGTGTGCGTGCGTGTGTGTGTGTGTGTGTGTGTGTTTGAGTCAGGCAGTGAGAGGCACAGCTGTGGGATTGTGTCCAGGCCTGCAGGGAGGCATCAGGACAACACTAACACACACCATTTTACTACTTTCTCTTTTATTTTACCCTTCCCATGACCCCTCTCTCCCTCTTTTTCCTCCCATTTTTCTTTCACAATCTTTTTCCCAAGTCTGTTTCTCAGTTCCTCTTCACTTGTTGATCTGTGTGGTAGTTGTTGTTTCAGGTGGGACCGTAATAAAGCAGAGCAAGGTTCTGAAATGGGGTATTTGATCCATCATCTTAACATATAGCAGACCAAGAAGAAAGGAATGACATTAAAGACAAATCTGCAGTCTACACTTGCCTTCCATGTCTCCATTTTACAGCTCGAGTTTAAAGATGGCAATGCAATGAATGCAAAGAATTCCCATACTTGAAAGGTTCCACTCATTATCGACTGACTTCATATATTTCATTGAGATAAGACTGAAACACATTTGCTTCTCACAGGTTGATTGCAGCAGCAGCGTGAAGCCTTTGATTAGGTGTTGAATTGGAGCGCCATTGTAAAGTTTATTACTGTACCGTACTGTACTGAGACAGTAGAGACCACATGGCGCCTATTGTTTTAAATGTTTCTCAAAGAAGCTAATAAGTCATTATCAACACCTTGCAGCTCTTTGTCTTATTTGTAGCAAACCAAATTTGAACTCTTTGTCTCAGCATGTTGGACTCTGATAACTTCTTGAAGTAAGGGATGTTGGTAAAACAATGCTTTGCTGGGTTCTAGCGGGATTAAAGTGTGAATGCTTAGTTTGAGGAGGAAGGTCATGCCAGTTTTATAGTCCTGTTTTATAGGCCTCTTCCAGATTCTTGGAGGGACTTCAAAACAACAACATGCCCCCCATTTTACACTCGCTCCCTCCCCGCTGTCCCGCCCTCTGCCCTCCTCCCCCTGTCCCGCTCACCCGGTCAAAGGCAGGTCAGGGGTTCAACTGTAAGTTTAAGCCTGTTTTTGTTTCCACTATGGGTAAAAACAGACACCTCCAGTGTGGTAGGAGACTCCCACCTCCATCTGACCTCCTGTTCACCTCTTCCAACTCCTCCTGAGCTCGTCGTCAATTCTCCTGCCACTCCACCATGCCCCACTGTCATTCTGCTGCCCCCAGTTTGTCTTCACTGACAGGCAGCTGTGCATGCGTTAGCACTCAGTAAATGGCTACTTAGGTAGATAACCACCAGTTTGCAAATTAAAGCATCTGAGATTCTAGATTACAAGTCAGAGAGCCTAAGTTGACGCTGACTTGCCACCAGCCACCTAAAAGCTACACAGTTAGATTTGTGCGGGATAGTACAGGTTTATTTAGAGTTGATGTGTAATTTAGTTCAAAGTGGGAAGGGGACCACCAGTGATTGTTGGTTTGGTCATTTATTGGATCCACATTATTTTATGTTTCTGTTATAAGTTTTAACTATAAACGAAAAAGAAAAGAAAAGCCCATTTTTTTGTTTAACCATCAGATGAAATTCTGTTTGCCCTGTGGGCTTACAGTGTCCCAGTTTCCATACAGAGCTTTGCTCCACTGGTGAAACCTGAGAGAAATAAACCAAATGAGTGGATGACAAGCATGAACTTTGCACACATTTTATTACTTTTGAGGACTTTTGCAGGTGCTTAACATTTCTGCACGTAAACTGTGAAATGTTACCACAAATGACCTCTGAACCTATATCTGTTAAACGTAGAGAGTCTGATAAGTCGTCTTTGTGTATCTTTGCAGGCTGGGCCCATGTGGTTTGTGCCCTTTACATACCTGAGGTGGAGTTTGCTAATGTGTCAACTATGGAGCCTATAGTACTCCAGTCTGTGCCACATGAGCGCTACAACAAGGTAACAAATGCATCTTTGCTTTTAGACATTAATAAAGCATATGCATAATGTCAAACTGCCAGTAATTAAGTCCATCCCTTTTCATGCATGCACTCTGGTTGGGATAATGTCAGGAGAGTCTTGTCCAGGCATCATCTGAAGTTGCTTTTTCACATTTGTAGCACCACCTAACAGAGAATTGTCTATCATGCATTTTCTCACTCCTGGAAGTATTCCCATTGGTTTAAATGAGGCGTTGCACCTGGGTAGATCATGGCTCAGCTCAGTCCCTGTGAAATCACTGTATAATTACATAGGCTTTGTGCTATGGCCCTGACAATTTAAAGTTCATTTAATGTCCTTTGACTGATTCAGACTTCTGTGTTGTCACATACAGCTCTGCTGATCAATGTTTAATAAAGCTTGTATCTTAAGTGGATTTATGAAAATGGCTTATGTTTTTGAATTGAAATGGATTCTGTATGTTTGCATGTACAGACATGTTATATCTGTGAGGACCAGGGCAGAGAGAGTAAAGCAGCCACTGGAGCCTGTATGACCTGCAACAAACATGGCTGCAGACAGGCCTTCCATGTCACATGGTGAGACGCATTCACATCACATTAACCTCACTTGACAAAGACGGACTTTGTTTCTTCAGCTGTTCACCCACACACAAGCCTTTGTAGGTCTTAATGCTGACAATACTGATCAGACATCAGAAAATTTATACTGAATAAACTTTAAATGTTACCAACATTACATTTCATGTTTTGTGATTGCTTGTCTTATTTTAAGAGAAAATGCAATGGAATAACATTTTTAACTAGTCACAGACAATTATTTATTGTGTTGTAGAGCTATCAGCTGAAATTGGCATGCTAAATAGAGCCTGATATATAAAGGATTTTTAAGACTGACACCGATATTTGGTGATTTGAAAATCCGAGATATCGCCTGATTTTTTTTTTATTATCATATCTTATTTCTTTTTCTTCCTCCTTTCAGACACATGAGACATAAACAGATTTTAATAAGTCATGATTAGTTTTGGATTACTTGTTTACAATCTGTCTGACTCTGCAAGGACCAGCTGGTTGTTGTTTATAACATTTTGCCAACAGAGAAGTGCTCTCTGTTGAACAAACTATGATGACACTCATAACATGTTTGAAGGGCGTTTCTCCTTTTTTTTCTTTATTTGTTAAAATTTTCATTTATCGTCTATTATAAATGCCAATACCAATATATCTGCTAACAGCTAAATATCGGCTGATGTATATTGGGCTATAATGCTAACTGGCTATCACTGGTACCCTTTGGTAATACCACTTGGTATTTCAAGAAACATTAGTAATTTGCCAAAGCGCCTAGTTTGCCTGTCAGTCCAAAATGAAAGGATGAAGTAAGGCTATGCTTGGAGAGTGCATATTCTAATGGATATTTAACATTTACGTCGGAACAACTGGAACTGTGTACTCTTACCACCAATACTACTCATAGAAATCAACCAGCAGCTAGTCTGCATGATAGTTTCCTGGAAGCTGCACAGCCTCTGATGCTGCAGGGTCCTATAATGTCGCAAGTGGCCAGGAAATGAGCATCCATACTGTTCTTTAATGACCGCTAACTGTTTAATAAATTGGATTATGTCCAACTCCAGCAGACCATGCAGCAGGAGTGTAGAAACTCTAGAAACTTCTCCCATTCAGAGAATTTCATGTCTCACAATAAGCTTGTTTTGTGTCGTGCTGACAGTAGTTTTGCTCTATGCTGTCGAGCTTGTGTGCACTTGGATCATTTTCTAGTTACTGCTTATTACTAGTGGAGTACAGCAGTGAGTCTGCAGTTGTTTCCTCCAAATAATGAGTGATTGTATACTGCTACAATCAAAGTTGGTATTAAAACACAAATGTTTGATGAGAATAATGACGTGGCGCAATCATTGTGAAAGCTACTTTGGTATCTCTGGATTATGTCACAGAAATGACAGTAACCCTGTTCTAGATATAAAAAAGGTACCTTTTTTTGTTCTCATTTTTGAAAATCAAGATTTCTTCATATGGCAACCTTGAACCTTGCCAAAGCAATATTTCATGTTTTATGTTGACTGATGAATCAGTTTCTGTTTTTTTAGTTTTTCTTTCTCCTCCACAGTGCCCAGTTTGCAGGATTGCTATGTGAGGAGCAAGGATCAGACGCAGACAATGTCAAATACTGTGGATATTGCAAATACCATCACAGCAAATTGGTAAGTGTCTTCTTAGATTTTTGTCATTTTCCAGAGGTGACTGACTATTGTGTGTCTGTTAACAATGTGGATGGGAATGTGTTTTCTGTTCCACTAACTACAATTAATGAGCATGTAGACACATCACACAAGTACTTGTTGACTTTCAGCACAGTGATAAATACCATTCTTTTTCAATCTTTTTTTACTGCCATAATCTTTTCTTTGTCCTTCTCATTCATGCTTTTTGTCACAGTTCTCCTTTTCCTTCTTTTTTTTCCTTCCACAAAGTCAGCTCTCTTCTCCTTTCAACCAGCAGCCTACATCTACCAAAGACTCTCCCCTCAGTCTCACCACTACCACTTTCCTTCCCTCTATCTGTCCCACTCCATCTACCGTTATCTGTCCTCCCATCGCACCTTCGACTTCCTCATCTGTTTGTCCAAAGGAAGCACTGGCTACAGTGGACTGATTGCTGTTGCCGGGTTAGCTCCTATGAGTCTGTATTGTACTGAAGGGTCAAACAGGGATAATCACTGCTGTAATAAGGTTCATGGTTAGATTGCCTAGTTGCCATGCTCCGATCCAGCCCATTTTCTTTAATGAAATAACCTTATGATGTTTCAGGATTGATACACGTTTTTCACAACTTTGATGTTGCCCAACCTTATGAACTCTGTTGCTGTCTTTTTTAAATGTTAAGATTTACTGAACATTTCCTTGGAGTCGGCTCCAAACTGTATTAAAAAGCCTTTGTTGTGGTAATGTAAATGTAAACTTTACATAAAGTGCACTCAGCAGTTTTCATATCACAGCTAAACAGCCAAAGCAGTATCTTACATAAGAGAGGTAGACTAACTTGTCTGGGTTTGGATGGCATGGAAACCTTTGTGCTTGAGGCTTTAAGTTTGATCTTGTCAGGATTGACATGTTTCACTGTGTTTGGTCTGATAAACATTTTACTGTGGCACAGCAGCTTCACCGGATCTGGGCTGGGCTATGCTCAGACCAAGCTGCATGTGAAGACAACTTTCTCATCAAAATCGGGAAATTATATCGGCCCGTTACCATTTATTCCTCAATCGTGCTGGAATGTAGAAATCATACAAATGCAGGCAGGTGCATGCAGGCTGGCTCCTTGTCTGTTATCAAAAAACGATATGCGTGATTAATTAATTACATCAGATTTGATCTACAAGAGACTCCACCATCGAGCAGAATTTAGTGACATAAAGTGCTATGAAAGGGCATATGACAAACATCTGGATATTCAGTGGATGTGTTTTCAGTACCCGCCGTGTCACCAGTTTTGTTTCAGTTGCGGGGGGAGAAAAGCAAATGTGAAAACCGGGAATGTGACTGAACTACTGTGATTTGTGGAACAATTGTGGGATGGAAAAAGAAGGCAGGCTTTGTGGCGTCAATACACACACACACACATTTTGCAATGTTAACAAATGCCATTGGAAAGACTCACGCTGTTACATTGATCGCTTATAAATTACTTTGGATGCTGGGGCATAATGTCATTAACCTGGGACTATATGGATGACAGGAATGTATGAGAGAGAAACATTGATGGAGAAAGCAATGTTGTTAGCTGAATGGATTTTATAAAATACCACTTGATGGATCTTTACACCATGTTAGCTACATATTTTGAGTCGAATTTCTTAGTATCTAAATCTAATTTGAAACATAGATTATCCTGCTTTAGTCTTGATTAAAGAGACATTTATTTTAGTCCTGCTTTTTAGATCAGCAGGGTTGGGTTTTTCTGGCACACAGGTGATAAATGCCAAATCTTGCTGCATAACTTTACTAGCCTTGAACTGAAGGTTTTAGTCAGACATGATCATTAGAGTAGTACAAGCTGATTTAGTATGGAGTAAGATACCTGTCAACAAGATGTGTGCACAATTCTAACATTCTTATTCATGTTTATATGTCAATAAAGTTCTTGTATGCAGAACTCTGCTGAAATATTTGTGAGTTTGAGAAGTTGTGCAGATTACGATTGTTCTTATGCGAGTATGAATCTAAAAGCTGTGAGTGCAAAGTCTTGTGAATACAACTCTAATTTCTGTGACTACGAGCGCTTCCCATCTGTGTGGATACAAATTCAAGCTTGTGGGTACGAGCAGAAAAGTTCGTAGTCACAGACTTTGCACTCACAGCTTTTAGATTCATACTGCCATAAGAACAATCCTAATTCGCACAATTTCTCAAACTCACGAATATTTCAGCAGAGTTTTGCGTACAAGAACTTTACTGATCTGGGTACCAGCTTAACATGTAATGCATATAGAAGCACAGTTTTTGGTTAAACATTTTGACTTTTAAATATAATACAAGTCTTGAAGAAGTGCAGCTGATATTTGAGGACAGTAACAGCAAGCTGGCATAGACTGAGCTCAATGGCCAAGGCCCAGGAAGTCACTACATCCTAGTTTAAACATGGATATAATACAGTTTTTTCTGTTATGGAGTAGTTATTTGTTATATTTGCTTGACTTTGCTAAGTTGATATATTTGGTCATGAAATTAATGGCCTTTTCATGCACATTGAATGTGTTTTTGTTTTGTTTTTTTGACACAGTGGCTCCTTTTGTTCCTTCTACAGTGATCACTAAACTTGCTGCTATGACTGCCATTTTTTATAACATTAATGTTTTTTCTTTTTTGGGGGGGACTGATTTTTGAGTTCAGTTGCCATTTTTTCCAGTTTATTATACTTGTTTTATTTTTTTAATATAAGATTTTTTTTAGTCTTCTTTTGGCCTTCTGTCTGTGAACTTCATCCAGTAACTTGGAGTTCCTCTTTACCTTTTAGCGAAGGAGCAGGGGCCGGGGTAGTAGGTCTCAAAGCTTAAGTGACTCTTCCACTCATTGTATGGATAGACCCCCAGACACGGACAAGAAGGTAAGACAGCCTTAAGATCTTACCCTCTCTATGCCTCCCACCCACGATTGTGACTCCATCAGAAACATTGCTACATGCTCATACTGAGGAGGTACAGCAAATGCACAGTATAAGCTTTGGTCAAATAAATATTGGAGACTTAACATTTATGGCAAAGTTAGAAGGTAGTTTTATTTTTTAGCAATTTCAATCTAAATTTTAGAGCCCCGTTGATGTTTTGGTGGTCAGCGTAATTGTCTGACGAGTCGACAGCAGCGTATATTTTGTACAATAAAGGCCTTTACACACCAGACACAGAAAATTCATGCATTTCATTCGTGCATTAAAAATATTTTTCGGACTCACTTGTTCTTAATGCAACCGTTCACACCAACAGTGTAATTTTACAGGACGAATTTACAGCATTTAGTTTTTCAGATCAAATTAGATTTTTCTGACACTCACAACCGAACAAACAGATCCGACCAATCAGATCATTGCATTTGCCAACATGTGCGCTCATAGTTCAAAACAGTGAACTGAATATACAGTAATTTTGAAATGGTAAAATAAAACTATTTTGCCTCTTGTGTGTGTATGTAGGTTAGACAACAAGTTTGTGTCCAAAAACTTCGGGAATTCGTGTCGGTTTTTTGGTAATGCATTTGGTGTGTAATGGCTTGATATGAAAAATTTTCAAAGGAACTTGCGGTGATGTCTAAGAAGAAAGAAAAACTGCCCTTTTCATATTGTGCAGTGTTAATGATGATGAGTCCACGATCAGGTGGATACTGAACAACAATGTCTTCAGTTTGCGATGGAACGTGTGGAGCAGAAGTAGGCTATTGACACACAGTTTGTGAATGAATTAACTTTTTGATGGAGCCCAACCAACATGTCAGACAGATATTACTGGTCAGTACTGGTTACTGGCCATTATGGGACAGCAGTTTAGATAAAAGTTGGTTGCATCAGAAAATGCTTTTTTAGTTTTCTTTTACTATATTAAACAAAAAACAAATTTAGACATTTTCTTTTTTTAATTTTAATTTTAAACTACTTACCTGTGCCTGGTCTGCAGTAACCCCATCGCTCATTCATTGGAGCCCATCCCACAGCAGTATAAGGGAATATGTGTTGTGCAGGACCTAATGCACATTTACATGTACGCAGCTGGGCAGACAGCGTTTTTCATTATTCTCTTAAAAGTCTGACATACCGAATTTGTTCTCAAAATAAATCAATTATATTATCTGCCTTATAAACGATGGATATTATTAAAACCCTACCTACAGTTTACTTTGAAAGGCATAAGGGATGGCCTTGAAAGGAACAGGCTTGGTATTTTTCTTCATCTTTAATCAGTGCTTCCCTGAAGAAAAACCCATCCATTCGATTTTTTTCCTTTTTGATAGCATGCGAACTGGACTATAAAATCTATGGTTTTTTTTCTTCATATCAAAAAACTCATCACTGTGTTCTACCATTTCTCTAAGCATGTCTTTTAAAATCACCAAATTAGTAGAAGCTGATGTCCTATTGAGTGATGAAATTGTATTTCATAGATCAGGCAGCTAGGATGACTGCAGCTCCTCTGTGCCTACCAGTGATAACAAGTTTAATGAATGTGAGATTAGTGTGACTTAATAAGTCATGCCTGTTAGTTGAACATGTAATCACCGGCTGTGTGAAATCTGAATTTTTCAGTCAGTGTCAATTCATCAATTTGACTTTCTTTTATCTTTTTCTTTTTCTCATTGTTGTTTGCACCTTTTGAGCACCTGTTAGGAAAAAATAACTTGCCGTCTTTGACTGCAGTTGAATCAAACCTGTGATCCTTAACAAACTGCTCTCAGGACAGTATTATAGATTCATAGGTAGTAAAAGATGTAGACACAATATAATGTACAAACACATTCAATAAACAGCATAACCGCCCTGTTTACTCATAGAGTTGCATAAATTTTGCAGTCATTGCCTCCAGACTCTCCAGCTGTATGTACTGTTATGATAGTGCTTTGAAAATGCATTTACTCTCACTCATTTGCTTATACTTACCAATGGGAAGAGTTTAGCACTCGAAATTGACTTATTAAAACAATGGCTCCTGGACCTTGATGATGTTGCTGTTAGTGAAGGACTCATTGGATTAAACAAGCAAGAACAAACGCTTAAAAACTCAGACACTTAAGATATTGTGTTTGTGTGCGTAGCTGGAAATACTTTAGGCGAGGGTCTCTCAGTCTACCTGCAGAATCACTATCTGACATGAATGAAATGGGTTTAGCTCCAGTCAGTCGGATTGTCTCACTTTTTTTTTTTTTGATCAGCGTCGTCTAAAATCCTCATAATGCTTCTACACAGAGGGAGAGCGTGTTTTTTTGGGGGGGGGGGTTGCTTCAAACTGCCAGAATAATTTCTATTAAAGCGGGTTTACAGTGCTGGGAGAGCTTGGAATAAGTTTAATTT
>VOQJ01034487.1:6383-17093 GCA_015052665.1 Apistogramma diplotaenia | reverse complement strand
CCTCATGCTTGGGATTCACTGGCTTGGCCTTCATCTCGCCCTGCTCCTTCTCTGTTCAGCACATAGCATAGAGGACGGGAGGCCCAGGGAAGCGCAGGATATCACGCCTGTTTTCTGCATGTATAGAGAGTTTGGGTTGTAGCTGTGTGAGTTTGACCGTCTGAGAGAGGAAAAATGAGAAAAGGGGAGCGAGAAAGGAAGCGTGAGGGTGACTTAATAGAGACAGACCCCCCCCCTCCCTTTTTTTCCCCTTCAGATTGTTTTAACCATGTGTGTTAGTTTGTAAAGTGTGATGCAGGCCTCTGGGCAACAGAGAAGTGCACGCGCGCGCACACACACACATACATACATACATACACACACACACATTCTCACACACACACACACACACACACACACACACACACACACACACACACACACACACTAAATCAAATTGGGAGTAATTACACAACTATAGAAGGATGCCAACAACAGGCTTTCGTGTGTGTGTGTGTGTGTGTGTGTGTGTGTGTGAGAGTTGGTGAATGACAGACCATTTGCTATTTTCAGTCCACTAGCAGACTCTTGGCCTACTGTCATTGGCTATCGGCCCAGGACCGAGAAAGGGAGTGTGAGAGAGACTTTAATGAAAAATGAATGTAAATGAAAAATGAATGTTGATGGGAAAGGGGGCAGGATTATGGAACAGGGAGGGGGGGGGGTTTAGAAAGGAACCTGCAGTAATTTCAGAGGTGGATAAAATGGTCAAAGGAACAGGTTCCATTTTTGGAAATTAACATTTAGCCAGAATGGGAATTGACAGGATGCTTTCCGGATCTATTATTTACACCTACTGGGTGAGCGGAAGAGAATGGATGGATGCTTGGGTGTGTACATTTCTGATAAAAGATCATGGCTTTCTGGTTTTATTTTTTTTAATTCCTCAGAAACCCACCAGAAATGTCAACAAATGTATCGTAATCACGCCTGAAGCAGTGACAGAGGTTTTATGGATTCCCTAAAGTCTTGATTTCTACTCTTTTAGCCTTCATGTTACTGGTCTTAGTGGTTTGGTGTTTTTATTTCATCTCAACATCAAACAATTTTATTTGATGAGATTTATGAAATAACTTGGAGAAAGTGTATTAAACTGAATGACAGAGAGTCTTGGACCTCCCCAACCTTTCAGTTAAGACATTTCAATGAGCATCTTCCCACATTTGTAAGGTCGACGATAAACTATAAAGTTCTTTTTTATTTTTATTTTTTTTAATGATCTTTACTCAAAACATGGTCAGCCATTTTGTCCTCCTAGATAGACCGGATCCTCCTGATGCCCCACCCTCACCGTCCTCGCTCTCTGTTAACCCCACCCTGTTACTCCATGGTCCTTATTTGGGAAATGCCTTAATTGGATTAAACTCTATGCATCAGAAACACTTTGTCAGCATGTCAGCATACTGTCGGGGTGCAGAGATACTCTGAGGTGTGTGTGTGTGTGTGTGTGTGTGTGTGAGACAGAATAATGAGCTGCAGATTCATAACAAACTGTGCTTTTTTTTAAAATAATGTATAAAATTATGGTTTGTTGTCCGTCCACATTTAGAGATGCAATTCAGATATGTGTTCTGACATTAGAGAATGAGTAGAAAAGATTAAAGAAGTCAAATTCTCAAAACTGTGTATTACACAAACTGAGCACTTCAGACCAATAAAGAAAACTGTCTTTAAAAAACGCAGAATGCTTAAAATCAAAGTCCTCAAAAAATTAAAAGGGAAGAAAAAAACAATATATCTGGTAATTTATACAACAACACTACCAGAAATCTGCAGCTTTTTATTTTGAATGTAGGGTGTGTGTGTGTGCGTGTGCGCGCGTGTGTGTGTGTGTGTGTGCGCGCGTGTGTCTTGGACTCTGAATAAGTTAAACACAACATGTTTTTAACTATTGTGGAATTTTATACATAAAATTCTTAATTGTTGAGTAAAAAAAAAAAAACAATAATTCTTGTTTATCATAAAAGCCTCAAATCCTAATTGTTGAGTTAAAGATAATTTTTTAGCATTTTAGTTCTTTGAAATGCACTCTGATGTTTATAGGGTTTAATTGCTTTTCTATCTTCATGAAGCCGTTTGTTGGGACATTCAGGCCGTTAAAACGTAAATCACCATATGACTGCAATGTGGGAAACTTTCTCTCACGCTAAAAGTTTACAGCTGGATTCTTGCAAATTTCGTGAGATTGCGATCAAGAGAGAATCTGTCCTGCCAGCTTAAATTTTGCCTTTCATGCAGTCAGTTGGCACTTTTTAGAAGTTGCCTGCCTTTTTCCAAGCATGACCTCTCAGATGGTTCAGTGGAAAAGAACAATCATGCGACTATCTAAAAGCTGCTGGTTTAGTCATTATAACAAAGAAATCACAGCGACGTGGCTTCTCTTGGTTTATTTGTCCCTGTTTGTGTGTCTCTGTCCACAGGTGAGCAGCCTCCCGGGATCGGTCTTCAACCTGGCTCCCCCCCACATGTTTGGCAACAGGCTGAACCCCAACTCGACCATGGCGGCACTCATCGCACAGTCCGAGGCCTCGCCAGCAGGTACAGCAGCAGCGCATAGTGTGGCAGTGTTTGTGTGCGTGTCACAAAAATATGTGTTTGAGAGAGACGAGGACAGGGAGATAATTGATAGGTTATGCCCCCTTGATCCCTCAGAGAGGTCAAGGGTCTGTGATATTCTTAAGCCCCTCCTACTCTGTTCCAGTTAAACAGCTTGGGTTTTCCCCCCTTTCTTTACTCATCTTTTTTTCTGATAAGTTCTTATCAGTATGAAAGAACAAGTTGAATCTTTTTAACTAAATGCTCCTCAAGGAGCAGAGGATGGTGTGAGGAACCTCCAGGAGCTCCAGCTCTAGAGAGAAAAGCAGGTTTTTGTTGCAGGTCCAGAGCAGAAGAGCTGATGAGGGAGTTGAGAGAGACTTGAGTAATCAAGAGTAGCCGCTTCCTGATGCAAGACATCTGGTTGGCCAGAGAGGAAGCAAGAGAAAGAGACGAATAAAGAGCGGAGAGGAGGAAGCGGTTCCTGCTGCCGGTCAGCAGTCATCAGAGCCAGATCCAGGCTGACCTGCAGGTCAGCTCACTAATCAGGCTGACTGACAGGGGGCCACGGGGCTGTGTGCGCGCGCGCTCGTTTGTGTGTGAGGTGTGTATGTGGTTCAGGGAGCTAAATCTGTTTACCTCAGTTTAAAAGCACCCATTCTTTTTATGGGTGCACATCATGCATTTTAAGTTTGAGATTAGACAAGTTACTAACATTAGTGAAAGTTCGTAGAGGTTAGTGTAAGTCAATGCAGTGTCCTCTGAAATCATGGATACAGAAGGATCAGTGTGTAGTCACGAGTGGACTTTGTGTAATTCCTGAAAAAGAAAATTTTGATTGCAAACCCTAAAATCAGTGGTCACCTGATTTTGTGTGTGTGTGTGTGTTTTTATTTAAGAGAAATATTAGATTTTATACTAGATTTAATTTAAGTTTCAGATGCATGTGAGTTCTGTTGAGGTGAGAATTAGTGCATGTGTGTGCTATTCAATCATCTAAAATGAAATGCCTCAAATTACATATTTGAGGTTTATTTATTTTGTAAATTCTTTTTAAATATGAAGTTATTTATTTTGTTTACAGATTTTCAATGTGAGGATTATTTATTTTCTTGTGTTTTGACTCTTTATTGAATTTCTTTGTAACTTAAATATCAACACAAGTATGAAATAATAGCCAAGTGATTTTCTTAACTGATTAGCTATATTTTCTTTAGCATTAGAATTTTTTTTCCTCGTTTGTTTTTGTTTCTGTTTTTCCCGTATTAGAGAAGATGTAGCCAGAGAATTTTTGGAATATTGACATCAAACAATTAATTTATTATTAAAATAGTGGCAGCTTTATTTCCACTTGATTGATCCATTGCTCCATTGAGCTGCTTTAACAGTAATGAAAATGATCATTAAGCAGCCTTAATGAACATTGATATTTCCTTGCCATAACATTAAGCGCACAGACGTGGAGAACACGTGTCTACGGCTACATAAACGTGAAGTTCTGTTTGTCAGCTAGTAAGAGTCATGTGAGCATAAACGTGCAAGGTGTGTGTGTGTGTGTGTGTGTGTGTGTGAGTGAGTGATTGTGTGCATGTGTTTGTGTGCATGCTGCCTGTTTACTTTGGCAGCCGTTTCTCTTTGCTTTTGAGTGTCTGGAGGGAGGTGCCAGGGACGGAAAGGGTTACGACAGAAAAAAGGACTTGAAAAAGAAGGGAGCGAGGGACTGGAGTGGTGACCTGGTGGGGGTAAAAGCTGGGATTGACTGTCTTAAGTAGAGGGGAGTTTGTGTGAGTGTGTAAATGCAAAAGTCTGTGTGCATGTGTGATTCATTACTCTCACTGAGGAAAATGAAAAGAAGCGTCTGGCCAGGGGCCCAGAGGGAGGAGAGACAGAGACTCTCACAGAAGGTAGTGAGGGAAGCACATGCAGTTTGAATGAAGGCTTGTGTTTGAAAGAGATACAGAGGGAGAGTTTTGTATATTGCAGAACTCGGAGTATTACAGTGCGCGTAGTCTGGGTCAGAGAGAAAACAGAAAAACTTGAAAAAGGTCCTCTGTGCTGCTTTTTTTTATCATGCCACATTCTTGAAAAAATTGTCTCCAGAGTGGGTAAATCCAGGAAGAATGGCAATTTGCTTCAGTGTGGTAGAGGACAACTGTGCTTTTGAAAACATAATGTATGCCCGAGGTTGAATTCCAGCATGTCTGGGGTCATGCAGACAATCACTGCTGTATGCATTTCTAAAATTAAACAGTATTTTACTATAAATACTCCACAAGATGTCACATATTTCCTTCTTAACTCGAGTGTTTTGAAAGTCAAATTGAAGAAGTCCAATTGTATTTATCTTGGAGTGATCAAACAGTGTAACAGCTCTGTAATGTGATGAAGATCCACTGTGCTTAACCATGTTTTACAGCTGGGGTCAACACTAATCTGTCAGCAGGATTTTGAAACATGTCTTGCGCTGAAACTTGTGTTTATAACAAATTGTCAAACTTTAGCAAATGTTTCACACCAGCACTTTATGATGCATGAATTTTTGAGCTGTTAAAGAGGACTCAGTCTCCTAAATGCCAAGTAGAAACATTTCATGTCAGTTTTAACCATCACTGTGCAGCCGATCACCCCACAGAGGTCTGCATGAGCCGTGTGCTTTTGTTGGCTCTATACTTGATTGTCAGACTGATTCTGTTATCGTGAGATTTGAGCAATTTATTTTAAACATTACAATGCTATACAACCGTGCAGGAAGAGCTGTATTTGCAAACCACAATTGTATGACTCATTTTTCTCCCAGGAAACAGAAATGGACTAAATGGTGAGTCTGGCTACATTAACACACAGGTGATCACGGAGAGCCGGAGGAAGCAAATAAAAGCGGAAAAGCCAGGTTGTTACGGATATTTGGCAGTCTGTTGTTTCCTTACCTAAAAAAAATGAAGCGTTTATTTATTTTCATTTTTTATTGAGGGATTTTAGCCTAGATGTTGATTTTAAAAAGAAATTTAAAAAAAAGACTTGAACAGTATTGTGAGTGTGCTTTATTTTCAACTTCAGCCGGCTTCGTGTGGACGTGTTCTCGTTCAATTGATTTTCTCTGTGTGCAGATCAGGAGGCGGGAGACGGCAGCAGCAGCAGCGGCGGCGTCGGAGCTCAGGGCTTCTCCATAAGAGCTTCTCCCAAGACCACCCCGCGGTGAGTGCGCACACACACACACTGTCTCTCTTTCTCTCACACACACACACAGATACCCTCCCAGCCCTCCCTCACCATTTACATTCCTCACTGGTCCCCCTCCTTCACCCATCCCCCCCTTTCTGCTTTTCCCTCTGCTGGCCCCTCATCTCCCCTCTCTTCCTCTCACTCCTCAAAAACACACATGCACACTCTCTCTTTCGCTCTCGCCCCTGCAGGCAATTCTTGCTCTCTCAGCCATCGATAACTTGTGTTTTTGAAGGTGGTAACCATCCTTCAAGTCCAGTTAGATGTATTTTTTTTGCCCCCCTTGTGTTTAAGGACAGTTTGATGATTTACTGTATCTCCTCTATTTTGGAATGTTTGCATGGATGATTCAGGATCATGGGAATATTGATTATACAATTTTTAATTGTTTCTGCTACTGTCTGTGGAATGGGTGATTTCACTTGATGAGGTTAGTTATTTGTTTTTGTTTTTTTGTTTTTTGCCTTAAATTTAAGATCAGTGACATTTAATTAGAAACACTGTTGCAAAATAAGGTTACTTTTTACACTTCTAAAGTCTCTTTAAACTTTAATGTGTCAATGGTAAGTTAAATTACAGTGTAGTATTTTATTTTATTTTTATTAGCCCCGGGATTCAAAGAGGGGAAAAATGTTGCCGTTTGTACACCTACGGCTCCGTCATCTCTCTCCTGCTGTCCTTTATTTCCCCTCTTCCCCTCTCCTCAGGCTCAACAGATTGTCTCAGTGCACACCAAGATTTATCGCATCAGGACAGTGCACTTCCCTTTCTCTGTCTGTCTCTCCCTGTTGCATGTCTTCTTTCTTCCTCTCACTCTCTTGGTCTTTTTCTAGCTCTCACACGCAGACAGAAAGCCTGGCCCCTTTTCATTAGGGGCCACTGTAACAACAAATTGATGTAGTTTTATAGCCAGCAGTGTCTATGTTTGTCTGACGTTTATGTTAGGTCGTTAATCTCCCTATTGACCTCTCCATCTCTCCTTTTCTATCAATGCACTCTCTCTCGCTCTCTCTCTCTTTCCCTTCACACAGCTCTCCGATTGGTGGCCTGCAGATCCGCTATGACTCTTCGGGGTCGTTGCCGGGGCCGGGGCAGGGGTTGCTAGGGGCAGGGGGAGGCGGGGAGACGTTGCCCCCAGTGGCCACCAGCATTGAGCAGCTCCTGGAGAGGCAGTGGAACGAAGGGCAGAGCTTCCTGCTGCAGCAGGGAACCCAAGGAGACGGTGAGAGGACGCAGGCATCCTTTTCCATCAGCACAGCGATTTTATTTCCACCTGCTACACCCTCAGTGATATTTTAATTTCATTTAACAAAAATAAGCTACATTTTAAAAATACCACCTTAAAATGATATATATATATGAAATGTATCGTATAATGCAAAGAGCTTGAAATTAAACAAAGGATAAGAAGAAAAATGACTGGAGATTAATCTCTTACCTCACATACACACACTCATACACTTGAATTTTTTCCCCCAGTTCAGCACTTTGCACCATTTCTCTCTCCGTGTCAATTGATCCGTTGGCCTTTTGCCTTCGAGCTGTTGTGTAAACCTGCAGTAACATTCTCACTTTATCTGTTGTTGTTGCATCTGTCAATCTCTTGCCTGTTATCTACCTATCTGAACATCCCTTCCGGGATCAATAAAGTGAAAATGGAAAAAGGGGAATGGCAGCCTGGTCGTTAGAAAGGAAAGGCTGCCCTTAAACCAAATGAGTCAGATTTAAGTTCCTGCATCTGGAAACCCTCCTCCCACTCCCCACACTGAGTCAGTATAGGCTGCAGGGTCACTGTAGCTGATCTTGACTTCTGACATGTCTGTGGGGAGTATATCTGCCTAATCAGTCACTGGGTGTGTTAATTTCAGGTGTGAGAAGACGCAGTGTCATTATTTTGATTTAATGAATGAGTGGCCTTTCAGAAATCAAGGATATTGGTGAAAAGATCGCTCCAGAACATCTTCAGTCCTAACAGTGTTGACTGTGATGGGGCTGATTTTTATTTTCAAGTCTTTATTATCTCACACAGGTGCCAGGAGTGGTAAATTGAAAATCGAGAGCAGAGCTATTACAGAATGTTTTGCACAGGAAAAACAAATTGCTGCTGCTCTGATCAGTGGGTCAGTATTTATCTTCCTCTCTCCTTCTCTTTCTCTCAGTGGTGGCCATGTTGAAGTCCCTGCATCAGCTCCAGGAGGAGAACAGGAGGCTAGAGGAGCAGATTAAAACTCTGACCATGAAGAAAGAGAGACTGCAGCTTCTTAGTGCACAGCTATCAGTGCCTTTCACACCTACCACGGCCTCCTCGGGTACACAGACATCCTTACTTACTTACTTAGAACTCAAGGTGAATGATGCACACCAGTGAGCCACAGCACCTGCCTAACATTGTGTAAGCCTCCTTTGTGTCAGTAAAACAGCTGCACCCCATTGATTTGCAGACTCCACAGTATGTCTGTTGTATCAGGCATCAAGCATGGAAATGGGAGATCCTTAAAGTGGGACTTCCGTGGACCCCCCCCTCCAAAACCTATCACAGATGCTTGATCACATAGAGAGCTGGGGAATGTAAAGGCCAAGACAACACCTTAATATTTCAAGCAGTTTTTGTACAGATTTACCACCCTGCCTCTTACCAGCTCCCATTCCTCCTATAGTTCAGCCTGATGTATAGAGTGGTTGCCAGAAAAAACAAGAGCTGCAGTTTTTTGATGTAATCTAGCCATCACAAAGGGGCTTGTATCAAAATCATTCATATCCTAGCACTTGCCTGTGTTTTGCTTCAGGAAGATCAACTTCAAGAATTGACTGTTCAGTTGCTGCCCAGTATATCCCACCCTCGAGCGGGTGCCATAATAATGAGATAATCAATGTTATTTACTTCACCCATCAGTGGTTTTAATGTTGTGGGCAGTCAGTGTCTAGAGGAGCAAGAGCAACAACAAGAGCGAGTTAATTTGTAGTGCATGTTTATTTGGTAAGAGCACAATGGCGGCACACATGTGTAAACATACATTTTGCCTTATCACAAACAAGCCTCTGGCATTTTCAGCAATTGTGCCTAAACTCTCAAATTTATACAAGAGCTGAAACATCTGGTCATTTAATTGTTTAAAGTTGTTAAACATTTAAATCTTTAAAAAAACAGACACTACTCAGCTGCTCTGGTTCCTGTTTCTGAAGATGGGTTGTTGCTCTTTGACTTCATTTGTATTATTTTAAACTGAACATCAGAGAAAGCTTCTAGATCTTGAAAGAACAAATTTCACATTTTTAGAATAAACCTACCTCGACACGTCTAATGCTTTGGTTATCCGCAGATGTGAAGGGAGCCCAGCTGGGAGCAGCTGAGTCTTCTTTACCTGTGGCAGCGCAGGTGAGGACAGATATACAGTTTGACACATGGCTTGACTCAATCACATTCCAAAGTTCACGTGATGTAACAGCTAAATAAATAAACTAAGGTTCATTGAAACAAGCTTCTGTCTTTATTTTTAAATGCATGATAAATGAAACAACAGGAAGGTGAGAAATGGATTATAAATGCAGGAGTTGGCATTAATGGCTGTTTCTGTTGGGCCCTCAGGATAGCACGTCTTGTGGCGGTCACAGCAGTAGTGGTTCCACCTCCTCTCTTTCCACCCCTCCCTCGGTCTCCCAGAGTCCACCTCAGCCACAGCTCAATGGGGTTGCCACCGTGGGGGCGACCACGGCCGGGTTGGGTGGCGTGGCAGGGCTGATGGGGGCTCTGGGTGCAGGGAGCGCCCTGGGTATGGGGGGAATCGTCGGGGCTCTGAACGGTGTGATCCAGACGCCAGCAGGCACCTCCAGCCCTCACACACACACTACAGGAGCAGCTACAGGCGTCTCTTTGCCTGTCAATAACAAGTATGGCTGTTTTCATCTTCCTCTAATACAGTTAATGTCCTTTTCAGATTAATAAAGCATCAACATTGTGCTGGAAGCCTTTGATGATGATAAAATCAATACATGTGGTTTCATGTCACCCTTCCCAACAAATCAGTTGGCTGTCAGTGAGTTAAAGAGCTCCAGATGGGTGTCATTTGATTCACATTTTCAAGGCCTTTTCACGTAACCACATCGTAAAGTACTGAAAATGTCTGGGAATATGTTTGTCTTGGTTTCCCGAGAAGTTTGAATGTGAACTTTATTGCGTCCTCTCCCCCTTTGTGTCTTTTTGCTTCCTTGCTGGATTTTAGCAACTCAGCAACTAGTAAGACCAGGTGAGCCAGAAGCTGGTGCCACTTCACAAAAAAGCTGTAGCTCCATTTTCATCACGTGTGTCAACTTTGTGAAAAATGTTGTAGTCATGCATGGTTGTGTTTTTGTTTTGTTTTTTCATTTTTGGAAAGGAAAATTAAGCTCAAGTTTTTCTTAGTAGCTAAAAATAATATAGAAACAGATAAAAGTGTTCTTACATTCTATCAGTCTCACCTTCACAGACCTGACATTTTAAAAAAGTTTAAGCAGGCTGATGCTGTGCAGGCAGAGTGTTAAATGCGTTTGTCTCACTGCGAGTGCGCTTTGTCTCGTCAGCGCGGCGCGAATCGGCCTGCTGTCTGAGCAGCAGCAAAGATTGCTCCTGCAGCATCATCAGCTCCAGCAGCTGCTGTCCTCCCAGCCTTCAGTGGTACGACACACCCAAACGCAGACATGCACACACTCTAGGGGGACATGTGATTACTCACCACTATCACACACAGTTAAACACACACAAAGACATTGAGCTACAATTTTCCTTTGGACGACGGTCTAAATCACCAAGCTTATTAACTCTTGTTCTTCTCCACTTTGCCACACTTTCCCTGCTTTTTTTTTTTTTTTTATTTTTTTACCCCCAACTCCCCCCCTCTCCCTCCCCTCACATTTCCCTTCTGTTCCCCTTCACCCCCT